>CAWUFW010002575.1:750000-1022500 GCA_963921515.1 Calotriton arnoldi
CCCCGGCGCGCAGAGATGCAGGGGCAAAGAAAGTTTTCCGGGTCCAGTCTCACGCCTGGGGATAATTCTACGTGAAGGAATCTGCGGCTAGAATCGTCTCTACCAGATACATCGTTACCGAAGGTAAGTAACTTGTACATATGTCTATCTTTGTGTAAATGGCCATGTTAATCTGTGAGTTCGTATGTGATATTATGCAGATTTTTATAGCGCACTATCATGATTTGCCGAAAAACACAATGTTGAGTCGACGCGGAGTTTTGAACGTGGTTCCCCAACAACAGTCGGCAACTCTGGCTGTTACCCACATCTTCTTCTCCCCGTGAATAATTTGATAAAGTTTTACAAAACATTTTTGACCGTTGCACGATGCCATTTACAATTTAAATTCACGCTTGTTTTTCATTACAAATATCGCAGCGGAGCAGGAGCAACAACTCCTGAGGTGAAGAGGCGGGGGGCTTAAGGGAATGCTGTTGCATTTCACCTTCCCCCAACAGTAATTTGAGAGCTATTATGGTGGGGTTATATTTTTGGGTTACATTTGTGTTGTTTATTAATCCACATTGTGTTGCAGTGTAATTGGATTTATATGGTGCTTCCTACTCCTGGGAAGGCATTGAAGCGATTTATGAGAAGGCGCATGCATTCTGAAAATAGTTTCAGCACAATGTTCCATCTTTGCCCGGTAGTGCTCCTGAACTTACAAATGAAAAAGTGGCATCAAACGACACTCTCGCTCTCTGCGTCACATGTAAATGAAACCTGCTCAAAACAAACAGTGCTAATCGCGGTCTATGCACAGGTTCCGTTTCTTACCTTTCTGCATACTGCTCTGAAGCGACAGTGTGAGGCGACTGATGGGGGGTGGGGGCCGAAAGAGGGGACTGGATTAAGAATACAGCTGTTTCAGTGACGAGTAAAAACAGTAAGTTAGAGGGGGCTTGACATCGAAAATTTGACAAGAGAAGCCAAACAAAAACAAGCCTTCCTGTGTGGGGGAAGCCATCTGAAAGCAAAAATGCTTGCAGCAGGCCACTCTAGTTCTACAGCGCGATGGCTGACGCTGCACTGACACCCACTAGAAACGGTATAGAAATGAAACAAGGATGGCATGGGAGGTACAAAGAGCAGTAGAGAGGGCCTGCAAAAACATGCTCTCTGATGGAGTGCGATACTAAAAATAAACAACAAACCGTGCTTTCTTGGTGTGCACCTGTCTGAGATCACACCGGAGGGCACCTGACTGGGATAGCAGGGACATAAACAACACAAGGGAGGAAGCACCACAATGGACAGTGGGAGAACGGCGAGCGGGGAACAAGCAACGCAGTGGAGGGAGGCAGACAACAGACACGTGCTCGTCTAGAATGCATCTAAAAGTGAAAGAGGGAATACAGGAAAGTAAAAAATACACATTACGTTTGTTCTCCTTTTTCCTTTGGGTAATTATTGCAGGAAAATGTGTTTCTTAAAAGCACTAGTACTCATTTAAAATTAATTATAGGTAGTCCATGTGCTACATTTGGTGTCCGAATCAGTTTCCTCCACTTTTGTCCTGGTACACAAAACCTTTCGCAATATGAGATAAAAGAAAATCTATTTGCTTTAATCTGTATAGCACGTACAGCTAAAGTTCAAATCATGTTTGTCCTGTTTGTTGCACCAGCACAACATTTTTGTTCCACTGCCCTAGATATGCATCTCCGAAAACTTCTCACGTCTATCATCTTTAGAGCTCATTGCTAAATAAAGTCTTTTGAATGTGATATAAATTAAAATGATTTGAAGAGTCACACTCTTTTGTTGTTTAAACATATCTGATCGGGGGATTGAGAGTGTTCCTCACCTTAAATAACTTCCCTCTCTCTCTCATTGGTAATTTATAAATTAAAATATACATAAAATAAAGTTGCCTCAGCATTTCCGTTAAAAAGATCATAATTCTAGAAGCGAAAGGAAAAAAGTCAACCAAAACGCATCAGTGTAGGTGCCAGCATTGACCTGGTCTGCAGCCTCTGTCTGTTTGACAGATTAACTCTTCCCACTGTAAGTGTTGCTAAGAGAGTGTACTTTGAGTTTTTGTAAATGTCACCCCAGCTGAGTGGTGCTGGGTGGAAGTAGCTTGTTGCTCACTCACTGTTCGCCTGTGACTGGCTCTGGTAATTAGACACTTCATGCACTCAAGGCTGATTTGCCTGAATTATGTGTTCCGCTGCTTGTTTGTGCTATTTTACACAACTGGAATTATGTACCTGGCATTTAATGAAGCAAGTTCTCACTCCTGTACAAGCAGGCATTGAAAATGATTTTATGGGGTGTTTGAAAACACGTGATTGTTTTCCAAGTGATCTTAACGGAGAAAAGTTATTCAACGAGCTAACGATAACAGGGAGGAATGCTTGCATTTTTCCCCCTCTGTTCAGTTTGAATGCAATTACAGATTAAACACAAATGTGGCTATTTTCCAGCACAATTAATGTTTTTATTGTAATTGTTCTCGCATTTGAATCATAGCTTTGGGATTAGTTTTGGCATTTTTATTTCTCATTTGCGAGAAGACGGTGCGCGCCATGCAAGCCTTTGTTGCAACAAGTTGCTAATTTGAGCTAATTTAAGATAATTTAACATTGAATTGTTTTAGACGTGTGAAGCAGATCGCCGTGGTTTAAATCCGGGATCAAAAAGGCCAGCTTTTTTCCCACTGCCGAAGAATGAAGTGCATCGTTTTTAACTGCGTGTCAGGTCTGAGAATAATTTCATCTGATAAAATCAGTTCCATGAGCTCATCTGATTAATTACAAGTTAAACCTGTGTTTGCCCACAGCCACTTGATGGCAGTGGGTCTCCAGTATTTGCAGCCCTATTTTACAGTTTTCATATTCTATTTTTAGATATGATTGACTGCGAAAAAGCGATTGTTGTGGGTAACATAAGGAGTACGGGGATGAAATGACAACAGGCAGGCTTTCTATGCTTGCAGCCACGGGGAGATTATGTAAACAAGCTGCGCTGTGCAGGCAAACAAAACATTAAGAAAAGTTCCACAAGCGGATGAAAATAGTACTTGGGCCTCGGGAGACTTATGAGAGAAGCACACGAGGACCAGTAGACATGGAGGAAATGTAAGTGGCAAGCACACAAACCAATGAAAAGCGAGGGAGGGATGTAAGCCCCTTTTAAGATTTATATTGAATACAGTAGATTTCACAAGCACAGCTCAAGAACTGTGCAGGCGAAACCTAAAAAGGGTACTTATCTGCTGTAGACGTAGTAAAGAAAGATTAGGACTAGGAAGTTATATGGCCGTTTCAGCAACTTAAATTACTCTGATTGGTTAACTCTTGTGCTACCATTTCCCCACATTTTCACAGAAAATGTAGTTATTATGGTAGCATGTTTTCAAACTGGTGCTGTGGGAATAAAGTGGAGAGAGAAGCATAACCCTTGCCTCCAAACCTGACATAGATTCTAGATCGTTTTCCCTTCCAATGAAGTGCAGAATTCCATCATGATGTGCCAGCCACTCTTAGCTGGCCCATCAGGCTACTCACAGAGTTGTACTTTTTACAGGACTCCTTCAGTTCTAATTGGGGACAGAAAGCAATTAACTTGATCAATACAGGCTGAAACTATAATAACAATTTGTTGATCAGAATTTATTTCAGGAACCCTAGTGCTTGGTAGATTCCCTGCCCTAGCAAAACAAGATGTGTGCACTGGATTCAAATGAGCAGTGTTACTTTCCTCATATCATTTGAATGTCATCCAAACCGTTGACACATTTCTATTGCACTGAATAAATGTTTCATTAAGGGGATTATTTAGATAAGCGATATAATCAGAATTAAAACGGTACACCAAATTTTAGATAAAAAGCCAAAGGTTGCCACAGATTTCCTATTGCACATAATGTGGTGTGAGGTATGGTTATATTTGAAAAGGCAATGTCATCCCTTGTGGCCAGAAATCCTTTGATTGAGGAACTGCTATGGGTGCTGAAGGGCCAAGCTACAAGATAGCTACTTGCTTAGAAGGGTATGCACTTCCACAAACCTCTGAAGCAAACCTGCTGTAACTTTTGTCTGAAACCTTGGGCTATACCAAGACCTCAATTGAGCAATATTGTAGTTGAATTATTGCAGTCCTCGGAGACACTGAGACTGTCATTGCTGTGCCTTTATACCCACTCTCCTATTGATATTGGGACTGCAGAGGCCCGTAGTTCCAGGGACTGGTGGTGATCTTGCTGGCAAATACAAGGTTGCCTGCTGTGTACGTGCATCTGAAAGCTGAACTGCTGTATTTAACCTGATGTGACCCTCCATTGCATCCCATGGCACACTAGTGTGTGGGTGCTGACACTTTCTGGAGCTTAGTGAATGTTATAGCATATCCCCTGACTATTCCAAGGGTCGCCACTTGTGTCTTTAATCTGATTTGTTACCACATTACTTTCTCGACTTGGCCATCTAATGTCTTTCAGTTGTTGTTCTTGATTGTTGGTTTGGACTGCTGCTTCTGTGCATATGACAAGGTGTGTGCGGGTATTCTCCTAAGACACCTCGTTTTTCTGTGCTTCTGTTCTGCAGTGACATCCTCTTGTTGGCCTCCAGTTTTGCTGAGCCATGATAATGTGGGCCATACCCTCTTGCTGCTGTACTGGTGGCCATCCTCTCTTGACCTGGGATTTAAATGACTGCTGGAGAAGTTGAGGGTTTCATTAGGTGTGGTGGTTTTTGTGAAGGCACTCGCTCACTGGAGTTGCAATAAAAGTAATGTCAACCAGTTCACATTACAGTCCATTATCATAACTTACCAGATACACGCTTGTAGACACACTTGCAGTAAATCTCTCTATCATTACTTTTCATGTGGTACATTATCCTTTTCCACCATCAGTTATATTACGTTATTCTTCTAAAAAGCACACTTACGTCAGAACCCTCTGATACTGATTTACAGCAAAACACCTTGGTCTCACAAAATATAAAATAGGAAGATAGAGAATAGAATAAGACTGCCACACATTAAGGATTTTCCTAAATTAGACGAGGCATGATTCTGTGCATATGGACTTTGGCATGTAGTTCAAGTTCATTGGACTACCCACTGAACATGCTCTGTCGTCAATCTTCACCAACTGAGATTTGGGGAAGACCTAACGATGCATGGCAGGTCCAGCAAAGATCTGGACCTGAAAAGTAACAGTTACATTTGCACAATGGAAAATTCTGATTGTTCTGATAGACCAGTCTATCCTTGGCAAGCACTCTTATACGGATAGGTAACCAATGCAGAGTGAGTAGGCTAGGGGAGATGTAGAGGAGTGTCTGTGATCAAAAGGTTAGCAGTGTTCTGAATCAGTTGAAGCCAGTTCAGCTGCTACTCGTGTGTTTCTAAATAGGTTACACTGCCATATTATATCTGCAACTGCACCAGTGCATATATAACTAGTAAGGGTAATCTTGACTCAGACAGCAGGATTTTCAAGATTTTTCACTGCAGGAAGCAAGTTCTGTACACTTTGGTTACTTGCAGTATTAAATGTGTTTAGCAGTGTTTTATCATTATAAATGTCTAGGTTCCCAACTGCCTTTGCACACGTAGGTAGAGGACCCATCACTTGAGGCAACAGGCTGGTGCTCTGCAGGCTGCAATCAAGTGGTGTCAAAAGCACCTCTGACTTGACAGGATTTAATATAATTGGCCTGCAAGTGGTTTTAAATAGAAAAGTTGCTGCCTGAAGGTGAGGATTTCGGGCATTAGTCTTAATTGGTTGGGTAAGGAGTTCCATAACGTGGGAGCGGCACCGGAGAAAGATTATCTTTGAGCTGTAGATCTCTTGAATTTCGGAGGTTCTAGTAGGAGGGCTTTGCTGCAGGATTTTCTGATACCAACCGAATTTTTCAACAGATCCATGAGGTAGCTGGTCTCGATGCTAAATGTGACCTGTGGTTGCTGGTGGGGCCCACAGGCACTCAATTGTTTGGACCGGCACTTATTTTTCCCCACCAAATGTTGACTGAGTGCAAAAGAGTGAAAAACAAACAGTGGATAGAAGGAGGAAGAGTAAGTTGGAAAAACATCACAAAGGGAGAAAGTGGCACTGAGTGTCTCAGCGTATTAAAGAGGCTTGAGGTTGATTCAAGACTACGCAGCCAGCTGACATTTAATAGGACTGGCTGCAGGCTTCTGAGCAGAGCCTTGGGCACTAGCACTTTTTCATAAATAAAGCACTGTTTGGTCTGCCTTTATGTGCTTTAAAGATAATGTACCCAGTTTTGAATTTGATCTGAGCTTCAAGCGGAAAGTAGTATAGGTCTTTTAATTTGGCGAGAAATGATCAAACCGTTTTTATGTCTGAGGCTGGACGTGCTGTGGAATAGAGAATCGCTTTCAGTTGACGGAGGGCATTTGCTGGTAGTCCAGTGAGTAAGACGTACCCCTGTTAATTTTGGAGGCCACTAAGGCTTGGACTGCAGTTTTAAGTTTTTCAATGAAGCGAAGATGCTTTATTCTTTTTTGTTGTTTTAGCTGGATTTTTGCTGTTTGGGCTAATTTGCGATTGTGAGGTTCGAGAGAGAGCCTGTTGTCTATGAGGAGTCCTAGGGACTTGACCATAAAAGCTGGTTAAGGTGGGCATCCATAGTTGGCAAGCTGAGAGATAAGCAAGGTATCTATTTTGTTGGTTGATTTGTGTGAAAGAAGCATGGACTAATTTTTTGGGGTGTTTAGTTTAAGGGAATTCACAGATGCCCAATTGAAGACTGCCTACAGGCCATCTTTTAGTATGTTGAGATTTTTGTGAGAGATTTTTTAGGTAGAATTGGGTATCATCTGATGTTGTAGTTTGATGTTGGACTTTTACAATAGTAAACTGAGATTTTCGACATACAAATTAAAAAGGATAGGAGAGAGAATTAAATCTTGGGGCAAGCCATATGACATCTTTTCCAATCTGGAAATGTTGGAGACTACTTTGACTAGGTTAGAACGATCATTGGAAAAAGACTTGAACCAGTTTGGAACTGTGGCTTTCATGCCCTTTCTGAATTTGAGTCTTTAATAGTATTTTGTGTTCCACTATGTTAAACTCTGCCGACACATCAAGAAGAATCAATAGGCAGGAATTTCCCCTGTTCATTTTCAGGTCATCTAGAACATTTATAGTGGCTATTTCCGTGCTGTGACCTGTTACTGAATCCTGATTGGAAAAGTTCTATTTGATGGGTCTCAATATATTTGTTTACTTGTGAGGCAACACATTTTTCGATAGTTTTGCCGAGCCAGGGCAAATTTGTAAAAAAATTAATGAATTGTGCAAAATCTATTCTCAGTGAATTTCCCCTTTTTTTCTTGTACTTTGCTCGGAGGAGGCTTCTTTTACATACCTGAGTTAGTGCTAGCAGCAGACTGTTGCAGGCTTTCACTATTAAAAGAGGGTCTAGACGAAACTGACCCTTTATTTTGTGATTGTGATGGAGCCCTTGGAATGTCACCTTGGAGAGTATCAACTTACTCCCCTTTTACCCCCCAGTGAAATTCGGAGCTTAACCCCAGTGATACACGAGCTACTGAAATTCAAAGCTCTGTCAGGCATAAAATTAATTGGAGAAAATCTGAAATATTTGCCAATATTCCCAATACTCCACTGTTTGAAATGGAGTTTTCATTAAAATCGAACTGTCAGACCATCCACTACCTAGGGATCCAGGTCCACAGATATTAATAAATAGATGTCGGAGATAACTATGGGCTTGCAGTTGGGGGCGTGGCTTGGCTGCCAAGCATGGCAGACGCTTAGCTCTTTAGCTCCGCTCTGGCCCGTCTTTTCTCCTGAACCATCTGCCACCCGGGGTCGCTTCTGGCCTCAGGACCTTGCATTTCATGACCGTAGGATCCTCTGAGCAGTCTGTTTTGCGGCTTTGGAGGCTATTAGTGACCCCCGGAAATCGGAGCAGCAGCTGCTCGCATATTCAACATGGCAGCACAGGGTCACACTATATATCGTTGACGGAGGCATGACCCTGAGTTGGTGTTGTCCCTGCCAGACGTGTGACATCTCCTCCCGGCATGCCCAGGTCCGGTGAGTGCGGCTGGCACCAGGCTGGACTAGACATCTGACTGCTTCCGAGTCTACCGATTGGCCGGCAGCTGTGGGAAATGTGGGCCGCGGCCTGGATTGTTGCCACCCGTTGCTGACACGGGTGGGCGTGAACCCTTAAGCAAGGGAGTAGCCTTGAGGCAAGTGTGACTACAGTCGTCCCTTCTCCCATACGGTCTCATGTTGCAAATCAGAGGCAACTAGTATTTTTTACAGATCTATCCTGACACAAATCCCAATCGGTACTGTATATATTTATTATATCTATCTTTTTTTCACAAGTTTCTTTCTTGTGACTAAGAGGAGATATAAGAGTGGTACCAGGGAGCAATAAATCTTGGTCCTGAAGAATAGCCTCAGGGTAGGGCTAGAAACATGTCGACCAGCGGAACTGAGGCACATTGTCCCCTCCAAGTTCCCACATTTCCCCATATTTTAAACCATACTGGGTAGAGGTACTAGTAAAGAATATTTTCCTACTAGCCAGGTATTTTTAATTATCCCCCCCCCCCACCTTTAAACTTCGTCCAAATACATTTTACCAACAATAAGTGCTCCCAGGTAACACGCAGGTCGTAGCACACTCGGTTCCGTAGCGGACCGGGAAGAACCCGATGATGAAGCATGCTTACAAGGGGAAACCCTTGTGGGTTAGGGTTATTCAAGGAAAACCCACAGTTTTTCTAACAAACATCAGAGTGGGAAAAAAAAAAACCTTCTTTCAACAGGAACCTAGTTACTTGGAGGACGAGCCCTCTTGTTCCTTTTTCCTCTACTCCCCCCCCCCCCACCCCTTTTTTGAAGCCTGGGGGAAGTGCACCAGACTGCTGGTGTTCCCTTTCTATGCCCCCATCCCCACAAGACTAATGTAAGGCGGCAAGTCCCGAGCTGGTGTAGTGCTCTGGAGTGCTGGGGCCTGGACAGAAGATTGCACAAACTCTCCACCGAACACGGGCAGCCCGCCTGGGGTGCGGTACGACCTCCTGGTGTGTGGCTGTGTCTGCTGGCCCCCATCCACGCACAGCAGGTGAATCTGGCACCGCTCTTGTGACTGGGACGTCTCCCCTCTTGATGGCCCCCTACAGCAGCACGCATCTGAAGAGGTGAGGAGGGCACAAGGTGGGTACTGTCTGGGGAGCATGAACGGCCCAAGCCGGAAATCTCAGTGCTTGTCTCCGGTTTGCACATGGGGAAGAGCCCAGCTGAAGTTTGCTGCCCTCCATGTGCTTGGTTCATGGTGTTGGGTGGCCACTTGTCCCTCGCGACGGGGGATAATGGTGAGATCCTGATGCCTGACCTGGAAAGTATCTGAGGTTGGGCTGCTGGTGTTGGGCGCTTGTCGGCACCCGGTAAGGGACCCATCTCTTGCATTAAGCACACCCAGCTGCAGAGTTCTCATCACTGATGTTAGGGTTGTGGCGCTGGACTATCGTTATTGGTATCCCAGGTGGTATTGTCTGGTCTCTGGGATCCGAGCGCCGAGTCATTTTGCCCAGCCACGCTTGCCACACTGTCCTGCACAACACTCGACTACTAAATTACCAGCTCCCCACCTGCCCCGCAGACTGCCTAGTGCCTGTGTTTTGCAAATCTGGATACACCTGTGGGACTGGGGAACCTGTCAGTGAGAGTCCCTGAGAGGCTGTGACGCTCCTTGTGCACAGTGGGGTCTGGTGTTATGCCCATTAGCACCTACCCTGGCATATGTTAAACTTCCTGCCCTGGCCTAAGACAGAGGCATCTGTTGGTTACTTGAGAGCTGATGTGGCCAACCTAGACGTTTGTACAGGGTGAAGGGCCCTGTGACCTTGCTCCTTCATTTGCGGCCCCGTTGTCAGTCGGAGTCACCTCCATAACCATGGGGAATCCAAAGGCTAAACTGCCGGGTGCACAGGGGGGCCTAGGAGACTCCTCCCAGACTTCGTTGGTGGTTATGGATGGGGATGAGTCTGCTGTACCTCCCCTTCAGCTTCAACTGGATAAGATTCTGGTAGCCATCGCTGATACTAAAACTACCCTCCAGTAAGATATCAGTGCTGTCTCAGTTGGCAGGCCTCGAAAAATCCTAAAAAATTTACTAGACCTGCAGGTATAGTGACTTAAATAATCTACTCTACCTAATTATAATGATCTTGACCCATAAACTTGTTTCAAATTATGTGATCCTGGGCAAGTATTTTAGTTCACTGAAATGCCATTTTCTTCTTCTTCATCACAAATGAGAGCACCTTCAAATACGTGATTTCAGCAGATCTGCTGTGCAGAAAACTCTTTTGTTTGATTTAATAAACTAAAAATTAGCTCCATATAGAATGCAAATCTAGCCACATATAGGATACACATGACTGCAGACTTGCCTCTTAGTTCATTAATTGCATTGTCATCAGGGCTTTGGCTGGAATGTTTCTCACATCCTGTTTAAAAACTATCACTTTTAATAGATACATAACTAAAGCATAAAGTCACAGCCCACTGTCATTTGCAATCAGCAGATTTTACATTGAAATGGCCACAGAATTTGTCACTGACGTGTGGTTTTTAAAGTATATAGTGTACAATGTTTGAGAAATAAGTTTCTGCAAATATCTGTCATTTGCACTTCACCAAGTAAAGTGTTCTGATTTGTTTTGCTCCAATTTAAATCTGTTTGCATCACATTTCTGAATTACAAAAAGTTATTTCATAATTCCTGATATACTTGTACTATTCTTTTACAAGCTGTTTAAATGTTGTGTTGGAGAAAAAAACTGACATTTTACAGCCTTTTGTTTCATAATCATTGTCAGATAGCTCACTTGACAAAAAGCATTAACTGTAATAAAAAAAAGAAAAGTAAAAACCATTTTCCAGGAACAGATGACCAACAATTAGTTAATGGACAAACTGACATTTGATCTCTGTCCTTGAGCAGTTGGCAAATGTGTCAAGATAAAAATAAGATTTAAAGGCTCTTAATTGCTCATTCATTTTCTAAATGAGCAGAACACCTGTTTGTTTCTTCCAGCTTAAGTTTACTCGGCAGCAGGGACGAGTAAGTGCTAAAAATAGCTCAACCTGATAAAATCTCACTCGCAATTGCGTGTGGGCGAGTGCATTTTTTGAGGCCTGGTTGGCCTGGGACTCCTGAAAGCTGACCACCACAAATTGGCAGATAGGGTAAAGGAGATGGAGACCTTGGTGGGCGAGTTGGCCTGGACCATCTGGCGCTTACCCAACAGGTGACAGAACTGAGCGACAGGTTGCGCACCCTTGAAAACCGAGCTGGAGACGCCGAAGCCCACAATCAGCGGAACAATGCACAAATTGTGGGGCTGCCTTAGGGTGCGGAGATATGGTGTCTTGCCTCTGAAACAGTGGCTCCGGACTGAGGTTTCCCCAAATCATTTGTCACCCTTCTAACATTCACATAGGGTACCAGCTTGGCCTCTGGGCCGCCCTCCCCGACCTGTGGTGGCCAGGGTGCTCCATTTCAGAGATGTGATACTGCAGAGGGCATGAGCGGGGGCTGTTTGCTGTCGGTAACGAGATAGTGTCCCTGGTCACTGACTTCACCACAGTGGTGCAGGCCCAGAGAGCCTCCTTCTTAGAGGTAAAATGTGCGCTCCAGGAGGAGGTCTACAATACTCCCTGATGTTCCCATCCAAATTGAAAATAATTCTGGACGGAACCTCACACTTCTGCGAAGACCCCAAATCAGCGTGAGACTGGCTGGATGCCTACAGAGCTGGATCAGCCCTGCTGGCTCTTCTGACCGCAGGTGGTGAGGCCAGACGTCGCCCCAGGAAATGCTCTTGAGGGGCTACTTGCATAGGGACCCCTTCAGGCAGTGGTGGAGATCATGGAGCCGTGTGTGTCAGACTCTGGGACTTGTTCTCTGTCAGAGCAAACGTCAGGGGAATCTGATTTCAAGGGTTCGACTGGATTGTGGGGGTCTCCCAGAAGTGACCCCACAGTCTGCAGAGGACTTGATTTGCTGCAGCTCACCTGTTTGTTTGCTGGATTTGTCCCTTTCCTGAATCTCCAACTTATGGCACTGGGATGCTGGGAGCCCCAGCCTTTGCAGCCTAGCTCATAAGTCTTCCGGCATTCCTGCCTCGAGAGTGTCTTTGGGGCCTGTAGAGAACACTTTGGTTGATGGTGACAAGACACATGGGTGAAGGAAGCCCAGACTGCCTCATCTGGGTCACGGTGAGCCCCTTGGTGTCACCTTCTGCTGGGGCTGTAGCGGGAGTGACAGCATTGAACTACATTGTCCTGTCCCTCAATCCTGGGCCCCTGCCAAGAGGTTGGTGGAGCCATGCTTATGACAATGTTCTTTCATCATACGTTTGGGTGGCCGGCCGTTGCTGTGCTGCTCTTGGGTTGGGGAGTTTGGGGGTTTGTTTGTCTCGGGGAGTATGGTGTGTATGTTGGTGGGGAGTGACGACGAGGGGTCGGCTTGGAGTCGACTGGGTGGACCGCACGCACCGAATAATTAGATAGCTGCTCAGCGTCCAGGTCACACATTTCTGACATGGATCATACAGGGAATGGGGTCAGCATCCAAGCGATATAATATCTATAGATACTTAGGCGAAGGGGGGTACACATTGCTATTCTACGGGAGAGCCACCTTACAGGAGTGGAGAGGGAGCGCCTACGGCGGCGCCGTTGGTGTATCCAGCTTTGTCGCCTCTTACTCATCATATCCCCGAGGTGCCTTAGTGTGAATTAGGGCCTGGACCTCCTTTGAACTAGAACATGCCTCCATCAATAAAGAGGGTAGATATGTCTTGCTCAACTGTAGATTGTTGGGTAAGGAAATTACACTGGGGAGCTTCTATGCACTGAATCAAGACCAGGTGGCTTTTTTCTACTCCTTCTGGGAACCATTGGGTCAACTTACGACTGATGACCTGCTGTTGGGCGGTGACTTTAATTGTGTCACAGATGTGTTACTGGATCGTTCTACGCCCCCTCTACACGGGGCTCAGGCAGATAGACTTGGGGTGGGCCTCAGCGACTGACTGCAACACTGGGAATTGGCTGATATTGGGCAAATCGAACACTGGGTGGTGTGGGATTGCTACTGCTATTCTCACATCTATGCACTACATACCCGACTGGAGAGTTTTGTCTGCTCCAGTAGATTGAGCCTATATGCTACCCACTCAGAACCTTTGTCGCACTGGGGTTCTGGGTGATCCCGGTTTGGAATCTTAATTCAATGGCCCTTGAGGACGCCTGTTACAGAAACTTTCTGCGAACTGCCATCTCTGGTATTTTGATATTAATTGCGGCTTGATCTCTGATGGCATAATGAAGTGGGAGGTGTTTAAGATGGTAGTCTGCGGCCACTGTTTGATTCAATCGGTGGGGGTCTGGAGGGAACTGGATGGGGAGCTGTGAACATTGGATGCCACGCTCCAAACACTGATAATGCCTTGGGGCAGACCCTGTAACACACCAGGGCCTCTTTGAAGTGAAGGAATGGTGTAGCGCCACTCTGGAACATTTGAGATGCCATGACTACAAGACTTGTATAGTCTCATGAGGAGGTGAGACGGTCGGGGAAGCTCCTGGCCTTGCTTATGAGGCCTGAGTCTTGCGGCACATCCATCACCCATCTTTGGGCGGCGGATGGTGCCAGCCTCTATTCCCCGGAAGCTATTAATGATATGTTTCGGGGCTATTACGAGACAGTTTATCGCCACCCGGGGCTCCTTCCAGAGGGCCGGTAGTAGGACTTCCTAGCCTGGTTGCCGCTCCAGATGTTACCTCGTGAGCAGGTGGATGGAGGGATGAAAAGATGAATGGATAGATGCTTGGGTGGAAGAGACAAGCAAGCTCTTCTTGGGAGGGTCACAATGACTTGCTTCTCCTGCTTTGGTTGAAAGTGAGGGGTATTTTAATTTTCTTGTTACTACCTTGATCTGAGGAACATATGCTCACCTTGCCTGTTAAATGTACGCAAGATCGAATAGTAGCCTTCAGAGTCTCTGATCAATTCAAATACTTCAATTAAATCGGGTCTTTGGTTTTGAATTGCTATAGGTTGGAAACTTGTGACTGCATGAACTATCAACATTCTATCTCCTGTTATAGCTTTCTGATCTCGAATGTTTTGGGAATTTTTACAGTCTCCTTTGAAAAGTCATGTCAGTCAGTCGACTAATAAATGTATTTATATAGCGCTTACGACCCCTGATGAGGCAGTCAGGGCTGACTTTCTTGCTCTGTCTGTCCACAGTCATTCAAATAATAAATGTGGGAAGTGAGAGGCAATGTGATCTCTCATTGGTCTAGAACAAATATAACTTTTTTGTTTTCTGCACAGCATTAGCAGAACAATACACAAATGTAGCATAAAATTAGAAGGTGGTATAAACTTAAAATTAACATGAATCGCTACCTCATTATTTTTGTAATATCTGAAAGAGACACGTTAGTGATAGATTCCTTACCTTAGAATATCCCCAGGCGTCAGGCTGGATCCGGAAAGTTTTGCGTAGCAGTACCCTTGCGCGTCGGTAGGCGGCGTCGTGCGGCTCCGCGTCCGTCGTCGGCGTCGTGATCGCCGGGATGACGTCGCGGGCAGCACTTAGGCGCCGCCCCTGCGCGCTGACGTCAGTTCTTCTTTTTCCGCGCCAGCAAGCGCAGATCCGGGAAGAGCAGTGCCCTGGTCAATTTTTGACCATACTTTTTGGTGATTTTTTCACTGGTTTTTCCAACTTTAAGGTGTCGTAGGGATGCCCGGCTTCAGGCGATGCGGCGCCTGTGCGCGGATGATGTCCGTCACCGACCCGCATTGGGAGTGTCTCTTCTGCCTCGGCCGAGGCCACGACACCGAGTCTTGTCCCGAATGCCAGGCCCTCAACCCGAAAGCTTTGCGAGAGCGGTCTCGAAAGCTCCTCGAGGCCCGGCATTCGGCTCCGCGGAAGCCCCGGTCGCGTGAGAGGTCCAGGGGTCGCTCGCGGAGTGCACACCGGTCGTCGACTTCGTCCGGTAAGTCTAAGCACAAGAAGTCCAAGAAGCATCGTCGCTCTCGGACTTCGCCTCGCCGGTCTCGCGACTCGGCTGAGGCCCCTCCCGGCACCGTCCCCGCCCCGCGGCCCCGGACTTGCCTGTGGAGTCGCCCCCGTCATACCCGCCCTTCCCGGGTTCGGGGGCGGATCCGGCCAAGGTACAGGAGTTCCTGTCGGCCATGGCCCGCCTCTTCGGGCCTTCAGGCCCCTCCGGTGCGCCTTCGGGCCCCGCGGGCCCTGATGGGGTTGCTCCGGCGTCGCCGGCGGCTCCGGCCCCGGCGTCGCCCGAGCCTCCGGCCTCGATCCCGGCTCCGGCTTCGGCCCCGGCCTCGATCCCGGCTCCACAACCCCCATCGACGCCGGTCGACCTCACGACACCTCCGCCGGCGCCGATGTCTCCGGTGCCGTTCTCGACGCCGCCCTGGGCTCCGGGCGACGTCGTCCCCCAGTTCCTTCCGGCTCCGGACATGGACCCGGAGCGACGCCGCTCGACGCCGGCTCCGGCGCCGATGGGACCTTGGGTCCCAAATGTCCCTCCTCCTCCTTATTTTGAACCAGAGGAGGACCAGGAGGACTGGGAGGGGTCTGATGACCCTCTGACACGCAACTGTCAGTATGATGAGGACTGGACAGAGAGTCTAGGGGAGGCCAGTGGTCTGGATACTTCTCCTGACACTGGCATGCTGTCTCCTCCCGTGGCTACGGAGGAGGGGGCCAATTTTGGTACGGTGTTGCGTAGGGCTGCTGGGGCCTTACGTCTCCAGCTCCCTACTTTGACGGTCAAGCCTAACATCTTGACAGAGGTGCTTCAGCCGGCAGCCTCCTCTGCGGAGACTGTGCTGCCGTTTAACGACGCCCTCACTGACGTTCTTTTGGGCGCCTGGTCCAAGCCCAACACAGGGGCTCCTGTGGATCGGAACGTGTCACGACGCCATCGCCCCGCTCCGGGCGACCCCCTGTTTCTTTCTGTCCACCCCACTCCTGAGAGCTTGGTTGTCCAAGCCTCCGCTTCCCAAACCGCCTTCCCTACCGCTCCTCCGGATAGGGAATCCAAACGCCTGGATCAGTTTGGGAAGAAAGGTTTTTCTTCCTCCAGTGCTGGCTTGCGGTCCGTTAACACCGCTTGTCTTTTGGGCC
The DNA here is from genome assembly GCA_963921515.1 of Calotriton arnoldi. Lineage (NCBI taxonomy): Eukaryota > Metazoa > Chordata > Amphibia > Caudata > Salamandridae > Calotriton > Calotriton arnoldi. The sequence goes on from CAWUFW010002575.1 coordinate 766,249, forward strand.
GATATACCCACTCCCTGTGGGATTCGGTGGCGGATGTTTTGCCCCAGTGCCCTGAGGAGGTCCAGGCACTGCTTTCCCGCGCCATTGCGGAAGGAAGGGATGCGGCCAAATACACTATCCGTTGTGGCCTTGACACCGCCGACTCGCTGGGCAGGTCGATTGCAACGACGGTGGCGCTCCGGCGCCACGCCTGGCTGAGAACCACTGGTTTTTCAGGGGATGTCCAGAATACTCTCATGGACATGCCCTTTGATGGAGTCGGTCTTTTTGGGTCCAAAGCAGACCATGCGTTGGAGCGCTTTAAGGACTCACGGGCTACTGCAAAGTCCCTGGGCCTTTCTGCTACACGCCCTCCGCTACCTTCTGCTTTTCGCCCCTATCGTGGCCACGGTAGGGGCGCCCTTCACGTCAGCAGCCCAGCCACCGGCCCGCGCAGCAGGCGTCTTCGCGTGGCCGAGGACGTGGATTCCGCCGTGGCGGATCGGGCAACCAGCGTGCGGGTCAGGCCACCACCTCCAACCCGTCCGCGGCCTCCAAGCCCTCCTAGTCCCTCCTTTCAGGTGCACGGCACGCCAGTAGGGGGCAGGGTCCGCCATCACCTTCCCCACTGGCGCACCATCACCTCGGACAGGTGGGTCTTGGACATTGTCCGAAGGGGCTACTCCCTCCCCTTCGAGACCACCCCCCAGCCATGCCACCTCAATTCCACCGCATGTCAGGGGATCACTTGGTGCTTCTACGGAAGGAAGTCACGGCCCTCTTGACCAAGAGGGCCATCGAGCATGTTCCGACCCCAGAAGTAGGGCGTGGTTGCTACTCCCACTACTTTCTGGTGCCCAAAAAGGACAAGGAGGACATGCGTCCTATCTTGGACCTCCGGAACGTCAATCGCTTCCTCCGGAAGGAGAAGTTCAAGATGCTCACCCTAGCTCAGGTCTTGACTGCCCTCGACCCTGGAGACTGGTTGGTAGCGTTGGACTTGCAGGACGCGTATTTCCACATCCCCGTCCTGCCGGCCCACCGGCGTTACCTTCGGTTCACGGTAGGCCCCGAGCATTTTCAGTTCACCGTGCTCCCCTTTGGCCTTACAAGTGCCCCTCGGGTGTTCACGAAAGTGATGGCGGTGGTCGCAGCTCATCTGCGCCGGGCAGGGGTTTCAGTCTTCCCCTACCTCGACGACTGGCTGCTGAAGGCGGGCTCGTCCCAGGCAGTCGTCTCCCACCTCCAGACTACGGCCGAACTCCTGCACTCGCTGGGGTTCTCCATCAATGTGCCGAAGTCGCATCTAATTCCTTCTCCACAGCTCCTTTCATCGGAGCAGTTCTGGACACGACGCAGTTTCGGGCCTATCCTCCCGAACGGCGAGTCCGGGATATTCAGGCTATGATTACGATCTTTCGGCCTTTATCCTGGGTTTCGGTACGGATGACCCTGAGGCTGCTGGGCCTCATGGCCTCCTGCATCCTGCTGGTCAATCATGCCAGATGGCATATGCGGGCTCTGCAGTGGGACCTGAAGTTCCAGTGGGCGCAGCACCAGGGCAACCTGTCCGATCACGTCCAGATCTCGGAGGGGACTGCAAAACAGTTGCAGTGGTGGCTCTCGAACCGGCAATGGGTCATGGGCAGATCCCTCTCCCTTCCCCAGCCAGAGCATACAGTTGTGACGGACGCGTCCCTTCTGGGATGGGGCGGTCACATGGGAGAGGCGGAGATCAGAGGCCTCTGGTCTCCGGCGGAGTCCCGGCTCCATATCAACATTCTGGAGCTCCGGGCGATCCGGCTTGCACTCAAGGCATTCCTTCCCTCTGTCAAAGGGAAGGTAGTGCAGGTGTTCACAGACAACACCACCGCCATGTGGTACTGCAACAAACAGGGCGGGGTGGGGTCTTGGACCCTTTGTCAGGAGGCTCTGCGCCTCTGGACATGGCTGGAACATCAGGGCATGTTCCTGATGGTTCAACACCTGGCAGGTTCTCTGAACGCCAGGGCGGACGAACCTCAGCCGCAGGTGCATGATGGATCACGAATGGCGTCTTCACTCGGAAGTGGCGCAAGGACTCTTTCTACAGTGGGGAGAGCCTTGGTTAGATCTATTCGCCACCGAAGAGAACGCGCAATGTCATCAGTTCTGCGCGTTGGAATTTCCAAGGCGGCACTCGCTCGGCGACGCTTTTCGTCGCGAGTGGAGTTGCGGTCTGTTGTACGCCTTTCCGCCTATACCACTTCTACCCAGAGTGTTGAAGAAAATTCGGCACGACCGGGCCCAAGTCATTCTTGTGGCTCCGGACTGGGCTCGAAGAGTTTGGTATCCCGAGCTACTCAATATGAGCATAGATCCCCCGATCCGTCTGCCTCTTCGGGAGGATCTTCTGTCGCAGCAGCAGGGGACGGTCCTCCACCCGAACCTGTCCAGTCTACACCTGCTTGCGTGGAGATTGAGCGGCGGCAGTTGATTCCTTTCGACTTGCCTCCCGAAGTTTGTGATGTGATTCTGGCAGCCAGGCGTCCCTCCACTAAGGTGGTATACGCCTGCAGGTGGAACAAATTTGTGGCATGGTGCACAGCAAAGGCTGTGAATCCCCTTTCTGCCCCTCTTTCTGAGGTCCTTCTGTTCCTTCTCTCTCTGGCCCAACAGGGTTCTGCCCTGGGTACCATCAAGGGTTATCTTTGTGCTATCTCGGCCTTCCTCAGGCTCCCTGATCAGCCCTCCTTTTCAAGTCCCCTGTTGTTAACAGGTTCTTAAAAGGCATTACTCACCTCTTCCCTCCTGTTCCGTTTGTAATGCCTCAGTGGGACTTGAACTTGGTTCTTACCTTTTTAATGTGCGCTCCCTTTGAGCCTCTGCATAACTGTCCTCTTCGTCTTCTGACTCTGAAGACTGCCTTTCTGGTGGCCATCACCTCCGCTCGGCGGGTGAGTGAGCTCCAGGCTCTATCTTGCAAACCTCCCTTTCTGTCTGTTCATCCAGACAAGGTTGTTCTTCGGACGCGTCCGTCCTTCTTGCCAAGGTGGTTACTGCTTTCCACATTGGGCAGACCATCACTTTGCCCACCTTCTTTCCGCCTCCGCATCCTTCCAGAGAGGAAGAGAGGCTCCACCGTCTGGACCCAAAACGTGCGCTCTCCTTCTATATCGACCGCACAAAACACTTCCGGGTGGATGACCAGCTCTTTGTTGGCTACGTGGGCGCCAAAAGGTCGGGCGGTGCACAAGAGGACCGTCTCCCGCTGGGTTACCTTGTGCATCAAGACCTGCTATTCTTTGGCCAAGAAGGAGCCTCCTGTTGGGCTGCGTGCCCATTCCACCAGGGCAACGGCTGCTACCACGGCCTTGGGCCGCGGTGTTCCGCTGCCGGTTATCTGTCAGGCAGCTACGTGGGCCTCGCTGCACACGTTTACTAAGCATTACTGCCTTGACAGTCAGGTCCGGAGGGACGGCTTCTTTGGCCGTTCTGTCCTCCAGGACTTCCTTGTCTGATCTTTGTTCGCAGACCCACCACCGGGGTTGGTATTGCTGGGGTATCTATTCTAAGGTAAGGAATCTATCACTAACGTGTCTCTTTCAGATGCACAAGTTACTAACTTGTGTAACGATATATCTGTAAGAGACAGTAGTTAGTGATAGATTCCTTACCGCCCCACCCATCCTCCCCGTTCTGCGAACTGATTTCTAGGGTTAAGGACATCCCTTTCAGGGCCCTAGTATTTTTCAGACACCTGTGTCAGCTTCTTGCATGGCTCTGCGTTCCTGGCGCGGAAAGTCGTGTACAGAACTGACGTCAGCGCGCAGGGGCGGCGCCTAAGTGCTGCCCGCGACGTCATCCCGGCGATCACGACGCCGACGACGGACGCGGAGCCGCACGACGCCGCCTACCGACGCGCAAGGGTACTGCTACGCAAAACTTTCCGGATCCAGCCTGACGCCTGGGGATATTCTAAGGTAAGGAATCTATCACTAACTACTGTCTCTTACAGATATATCGTTACACAAGTTAGTAACTTGTGCGTTGGGGTGGTCATACGTAAAATCAGATCCCTGCCCAGAATTTCTGTGCACTAAAGTAATGCCCTGAGCACACACTTAGTCATTGCCCATCAAGCTTCAGACTAAGGGATGCTTTGCAGAAGGAAAACCTAGAAGTGAATTTGTCCGTTCTCGCAACTTTGTTAAAATGGATATAGGAATCCATGAAAACACCATTTCCACATACAACATTTGTGAAAACAAAATATGTCCCTCTATGATAGTCAGCACTACTATTTCTTATTTAAAACTTATAGATATTGAACATGAGGAATGAAATGGAGCGCAGTGAGTGCTCGGAGGGTGATTCAAGAGCTGTGTATTTGTAGGTATGTTCTGGTACTGGTGCGCTTGCGTAGGGTCTGTTGGTGAGCAGTTGCACTTAGTGGCTTGAAGAAGTGCTGCAACTAAATAATTGTGGAGCACCGAGGCTGCAAGGCAAAACATTACAGGAGCTAATAAGGTTTCCAAATAATAGATCAAGCTTCGCGCTGTTGGCTTCTTCACAGTGCTGGTTGCTTTCACTTCTACAGGTTCAGCTCGTCATTAGGAATGGATTCATGCTCGTTGTTTGCACTGCTACATTGTGTGCCCTACTGTATGTTTTGTATATAGGCACATGACCAAGTTCGCCAAAAAAGGCATTTTTGTACATAATGCATATAATTTAAACAAGGGAGAAAGCACATTAAGAAATCTATTTGAGAAAAAAAAGATTACAGAAATGAATGCCAGTCTGCTTGCACAGCAACTGTGTGGGTCAGTTATTGTAAACATTTCTATGATTTTGAGAAGTATTTCTATTTGTACCATATTTGAATAATTCATCCGTGCAAGTGCCTTAATTTCTTCAACAAGCATGGGCACACTTAGACATTTACAGGTACAAAGGGCTCTGCATGTGAGGACAGTGCTTGTTTTACATAGCCTTATTGTGCTTTTTCAACATTTATAGGTAGGATGCCTTCAGTTTGAAAAGTTGTGTTTTTGGTATGACTGGCTATTTGGAGGGAGGGCGTGTGAGGGGGCAACATGGACAATTGCGGCATGGGCTGGTAAAAAGCAGTCCGCGCTGGGCATGTCCTACCACTTGGGGGTTTTTTCGGGGTGAGAGGCACGGAGGGTAGTCAACATGGACAATAGCGGGTGGCCGTTCTGTTTACCGAGTACAGCGGATGAACATGAGCGGGCGCAGAAGCAGCATAGATCAATTAGGAACTGATCATGGTGCCCAGGGACTATTCAAGTTGTCAAACGGGGCAGAGTTAGTAGGAGCATGAATCTTTCAAAATGTTTGTGCCTATCACACAATTCTCTGCGAGCAGCGAGGGGTCGTGACGTCCAAAGCTGTGGCCGTGGGAGAGGTGGGGCTGGTGCACAGCGCTGCACTGCACATTCCATTTACACATAAAGAAACAGTAACTATACATATTTCAAACGCACAAGCGCAATGAAAATAAAAAGAAACCTTTTACAACCTAATGGACCAAAAAGTAATTCAGAAACAATTGACCAAGATGCTCCGTTTTAAAAGAAACCGTTTCATAGCGAAAAAAATACATAAATTGCAAAACCATGCTGAGAATGCGGACTTTCATTGTGAACAAATTCACAAAATGAAACACGTTGCTGTCAGTAACTGCCTGCAAATGAACTGTCCGGTGACTGCGTAGGGAATAAACACGTACATCAGAAGACGAGCTGAGGCAGGAAACAATTACAAAAAAAGAGTTCTCCCAAACAACAGATAAAGAGTGAAAGCACAAGGAAACTGTATGTGGCTAGTGCTCCTCAGCCTTTAACGGAAGTGAGGTATCAGCTGCGCGAACGAGTTTGGAGGCAGCAAAGAAGAGCGACACTGGAGTGAACCTATGGTAAGCAGCAGGTGGGAACAAAGTTGTTTTATTGAATACAGCAGGTCTTGCAGACAGCGCATTCACGCTGCCTAAGCGAAACCTAAAAATTTTAACATGCTTCTGTCTGTTATTTCTTATTGCGGAGGCAGTCTTATCAACACCGGGTTTTATCTCTGATTTGTTAGCCAGTGCCCAGGAGAGGAGCTGTAAACTGCCTCATAAAAATTTCAAGCCGTTGATATGGGTTTTCATTTTTTTAACACAGAAGTTTTTAGATTGTTCATCTGTGTTTCAATTGAGCCTCTTCAAAATAATGTATTTTATATATAACATATATATATACTGAGTGTAAATTGCATTGAACTTGCAGTTGTAGCCTACGGCAGCCTGGGTTTCGATTTGAAAATAAGTTGTCAGTAGAATTAAGCATAATCAAAGGAAACACAAGTAGCGCTGTCATGATAGATACATTTGTGGCCGCCTTATGCCACACACTCTTTAGCAGCCTGCCCTCTAGCGGATAGACCTGTGAAGCATTGAAAAAAGTAGCCCCAAACGGAAGAGCTGCCGGCCCTTATTGAAGATGCATAGTAGTGCCTGTCCTATGTTCAAAATCAGGACATAAGAAGGGTGCCTAAGTCATGGGTGATGTTACGCATACATGTTTACTGCTGTTAATAAATATCAGTGATTTTATTTTTTTTAGTTTTAAATGTTGATATTTTTTTGTTCTGATGGTATGTCATCCTTTGGTCTGATCTCTCCTTTTCGGCGTGCGTACGCTCTGTTTTCCTGTCTTCTTTGTCTGCCTCCCTTTTGTTTGCTTTGTGTTCCCCTTGGAATCCCCCTTTGTCGTATCCATTTTGTGCTCTGGCTCTCTGCTGTCTTCACTGCACGTTTGAACTTTGTGTTATTTCATTCCGAGCGATTGCCCCATTTCTTTTATGTCCTCCCACTTTGTTCCCGAGTATTTACATCACTGCATCCCTTTCTGGGTCTGTGATCCCACTTAAACGGGTCTGTGACTACTTCCTCTCTCTCCCCCAGGGCAAGGCTCTGCCCCTTTTAGTTATATCCCTTTACTGACCCTAGAAAGATGGAAGGCTGAGCCTGCTGTTCCAGAATTCGAACTCTGTGGCGAGCAGCAAGCATTCAATTTATTGAGCTGCCCTACTGGCGCATGGAACCACCATCGAATCATAAGCCAAATTTGATAGGAATGCAGTTTCTATAATCTGAAAATGTCATCCCTTTCATCCCCACTCCTATTTTTAATATGTAATTTCGATATAGGTAAATATTTTTCAGTTTCATTCATGACAAGTAGGTTTGTGTTTATATTTTGAATTGTCATTAATGATTGTTTGCATAGGTTTGTCAACCATGGCTGTCATGCACTCTTCAGTGGGTTTGTCTGTAAAAAGGCTGCTGCTGTGATAGAAATTAGCACGGTGTAAGACAGCTGAAACTCATTGACATGAACTCATGGGTACTGCAGTCGTGGAGTAATTAGGGCCTTGGCAGAAATATATTTGTGAAAGTAGAATGAGACGGAACGTGATGCAACCCCTTTGTTTGTAGTTTAAGGTCACCCTTTCAAAAGACCTGCCCATTGTTTCCATTCCCCAAATGCTGATTTGGCAAAATCAACAAAACCACAATATGAACATTCGGAACGTCACAATACAATCTATGGCACACAAAATATGGCCTTAAAATTGCATGATGCTATATTTGGAATATGTTATTATTATAACATCAGTCACTAGATTCCGAGAAATGAAAGAATGACCAGAGGCTTCAATCGAATGGTTTTAAAACATCTTTTTTTTTTTGCTTTAATGAGTATTGGAGTAATTCATAGAGAGGAAAAATAAACTTCAAAGGATGTTGAAAGCTTAGACCGCACCAACTCTTCCATCTGGGCTCTGGATAGCCCCAAAGGAAAATAACGTTTTTATTTTATAATAAAATGGAAGAGAATTGTGGTGTCTTTGGCATGCCATTTTTTGCATGCCCTTTGAAGCTGTGTGGTACTTTTGATCCGGTTTCGCCCCCTTCTTTTGACAGCATGTTAAGTCTGATCGAGTGGTTGTTTTGGTGAACTATGATCTGGATTTCAGCACTTCAAATCCCAGAACGGGCTTCGTTTTCCCCTTAAAGCCCCATTAACTAGCTTGGGCTTACCTGGCCAAAGTGGTGCCCTGGGTCCTTCATCACCTCCTTCTTGGGGTTTCGGGAATTTGTTTTGAGGAGATCACTTTACAAAAGGCACTGCAGCCTCTGAGGGGATCCCTCTAACCCAAGACCTGCTCTCAAGTGACAGCAGTCTCTCTGAAAGAGACAGGCCAAGGCGGGCCTTCCAACTCCTGGGGTCCTCTCCATTTTAACAAAATCCCCACACAAGTATACCATAAACCTCAAACACTGCTAATTGTGTCACTCAGGAAGAACCACAGTCTTTGCTTCCAGACCTGCCAAATATTCCTATTTCAGAGGAACAGTCTCCGTTTTGACCAATACTCCCTTAATTTTGCTGATATTTTAAGGTTGATACCGCCTATTCGATCTATCCTTGCCTATAAAAATGCCAGACTCCAAAAGAAGTTGGAAAAAATGATAAAAACTCCATATTTTTCCACATCAAATTTCACTCTATGAATTTAAAGATTTCAAAATGTGGTTTGCATGTTTACTTTCAGTGTCCGTAAATAGAGATTAGGTTTAGGACTCTAAAACCCTTCAATTCGATTCTGCTGCACACACGTCCTTGCTTGCATATCATGGGGTTGTACTCTAAATAAATGAGGCAATAACTACCTGCTGTTGTGGGCTATTTGAACAAAGGTACAACCATGTTTACATGCCTGTGTGGTTCTGCTGGACATAGAAGAGATCTTCCAGTTGGGAACTTACACAGGAAACAGAAAATCTTATTTTCTTTTTTTCTTCAAACATTTTTATTGAATTTTATAATAAAGCAGTGACAATACAAAAAATAGCACTGAACTAGGTACACATAAAAATATACATAAGAGTAATAATATATTAGTACCTATATAAAAACAGTTGTAATTTGGTACGATATATAATAATGTAACTAAAAAGGGAGGGAAAAATCCATATCAATGTAAAAATCCATCACAGAGCTACTTACAATAACCATGAAATCATTATAAATATAGGAATAAATAATATATTAAAAATGATGAATTATAAATATAAAGCTATATAATTATCAGTAGGTTACCAAAATGAATGATTAGTAGAATTGTTATGAATAATACCAGAGAAAGGTACATTAGCACCTCTTCTTGTAAAGATTATCCATGACCACCATGTATGCAATGATAATAATGAAGCATCTTTCCAACTTGCAGTAATAGATTTTAAGGCTGCTGATAATATAAAATCCAAAAGTTTACATTTTACATTAAAAATCAGACATATTCGTAGAAAGAGCAACAGATTTACAAATCAAAATATTATATGAAAGTGGTTTTTTGATGACATCCCAGGCATCCATTCAAAAATGAAAGACAAAATTACATTCATAAAGCATGTGCTTTAACGAACCTGGATTCAATTTAGAATGCCAACAATTAGAAGAAGATAAAAGCTTAGCTTGAAATTGCTTTAAAGGAGTCAAACAATTAAAAAGAATGAAATAATTTTTTTGATACAATGACACAGGTAGCCATCCTGAAATATTATTTAACCAACTTTTCTTCCATATATCCTGAGATAATGATCAGCATAATTCATTATTCCAAAACGTAGATGTCACATTAATATTTCCTTGGAAATTATTCAACTTTTTATAAATGAACGTATAACCTGAAATCTGAGAGTATAAAGAGATTATTTCAAATAAAGGAGGAAGGGAAGATTCAGGATTACTAATGAACAAAAGTACATCATCTGTATAAGCTACGTTTTTATAATAACCTCATTAATATTAATTCCATCAATCTCTATACAGTTTCTAATAGCAGTGAATAAATGTTCAATAACCAGAAGAAAAAGTAGAGGAGACAAAGGACAACATTGTCTAGTACCCCTGAAAAGAAAAAGTTGATTAGAAATATGACCATTTATGAAAAGTCGAGCAGTAGGCCTAGAATAAATAGCTGATATCATGCGAACAAATGAATCACCAAAATTAAACACAAATAAGGTATGAAATAAATATTGCCAGTGAACTTTATTAAAAGCTTTATCTGAAAGAGACACGTTAGTGACAGATTCCTTACCTTAGAATATCCCCAGGCGTCAGACTGGATCCGGAAAGTTTTTGCGTAGCAGTACCCTTGCGCTGCCGGTAGGCGGCGTCGTGCGGCTCCGCGTCAGTCGCCGGGCGCCGTGATCGCCGGGATGACGTCGCGGGCAGTACTTAGACGCCGCCCCTGCGCGCTGACGTCAGTTCTTCTTTTTCCGCACCAGTAAGCGCAGATCCGGGAAGAGCAGTGCCCTAGTCAATTTTTGACTACATTTTTGGTGAATTTTTTCACTGTTTCTTTTCGAGTCTTCTCGACTCCTAGGTGTCGGTAGGGATGCCCGGCTTCAAACCATGCGGTGCCTGTGGTCGAATGATGTCGATCACAGACCCGCACTTAGAGTGTCTCTACTGTCTCGGCCGAGACCACGACACGAAGTCGTGCCCTGACTGCCGGAAACTTCACCCGAAGGCTTTGCGAGAGCGGTCTCGAAAGCTCCTGGAGGTCCGGCAGTCGGCTCCGCGCCGCACCAAGCCCCGGTCCCGTGAGAGGTCGAGGGGCCGGTCGCGGAGCCCCCTCCGGTCGTCGGAGTCCAAGTCTTCGCGCTCCTCGGGTAAGTCGAAGCACAAGAAGTCTAAGAAGCACCATCGCTCTAAGACTTCGCCTCGCCGGTCTTGCGACTCAGCTGAGGCCCCTGTCGGCACCGTCCCCGCGGCTCCGGATGTGCCTGTGGCGCACCCCCGCATTACCCGTCCTTCCCGGGTTCGGGGGCGACTCCGGCCGAGATACAGGAATTCCTGTCGGCCATGGCCCGCCTCTTCGGGCCTCAAGGTCCCTCCGGTGCACCTTCGGGCCCCGCGGGCCCTGATGGGGTTGCTCCGGCGTCGCCGACGACTCCGGTCCCGGCGTCGCCTGTCCCGCCAGCCTTGATCCCGGCCCCGGCTCTGGCCTCGATCCCGGCTCCGGTGGTACCGCAACCCCGATCGACGCCGGTTGACCTAACCACGCCCGCCGGCGCCGATCTCCTCGGTGCCGCTCCGACGCCGCCCGGGGCTCCGGGCGGCGTCGTTCCCCGGTTCTCTCCGGTTCCAGACATGGAGCCGGACCGACGTCGCTCGACGCCGGCGAGACCTTGGGTCCCAGATGTCCCTCCTCCTCCATATTTTGACCCAGAGGAGGACCAGGAGAGCTGGGAGGGGTCGGAAGACCCTCTCACACAGCAGTGTGAGTATGATCAGGACTGGGCAGAGGAGCTTGGGGATGCCAGTGGTCTAGACACTTCCCTGACACTGGCATGCTGTCTCCTCCCGTGGCTACGGAGGAGGGAGCAAATTCTCGCAACGGTGTTGCGTAGAGCAGCTGGAGCCTTGCACCTCCAATTGCCTACTGTGGCTGTCAGGACTAATCTCCTGACCGAGTGCTTCAGCCGGCAGCTTCCTCTTCGGAGACTGTGCTGCCGTTTAATGATGCACTATCTGACGTTCTTTTGGGCACCTGGTCCAAGCCCACCACAGGGGCTCCTGTGGATAGGAACGTGGCCCGACGCCATCGCCCTGCTCCGGGCGACCCCTTGTTCCTCTCTCAACATCCCACCCCCGAGAGCTTGGTTGTCCAAGCCTCTGCCTCCCAAACAGCCTTCCCTACCGCCCTCCGGATAGGGAATCCAAACGCCTGGACCAATTTGGGAAGAAGGCTTTTTCTTCCTCCAGTGCTGGCTTGCGGTCCGTCAACACCGCTTGCCTTTGGGCCGATATACCCACTCCCTGTGGGATTCGGTGGCGACTGTTTTGCCACAGTGTTCTGAGGAGGTCCAGACACTGCTTACCCGCGCCATTGCGGAAGGTAGAGATGCGGCTAAATACACCATACGCTGTGGCCTTGATACCGCCGACTCGCTGGGCAGATCGCTTGCAACGACGGTGGCGCTGCGTCGCCACGCCTGGCTGAGAACAACTGGTGTCTCGGGTGATGTCCAGAATACACTCATGGACATGCCCTTTGGAGTCGGTCTTTTGGTTCCAAAGCAGACCATGCGCTGGAGCGTTTTAAGGACTCACGGGCTACTGCCAAGTCCCTGGGCCTTTCTGTTGTGCGCCTCCGCTAACCTCTGCTTTTCGCCCCTTTCGTGGCCACCGAAGGGGCGCCCAGTCACGTCCGCAGACCAGCCACCGGCCCACGCAGCAAGCGTCTTCGCGTGGCCGGGACGTGGCTACCGCCGTGGCGGTTCGGGCAACCAGCGTGCGGGTCAGGCCTCACCGCCCCGTCCCGCGGCCTCCAAGCCCTCCTAGTCCCTCCTTTCAGGTGCACAGCACGCCAGTAGGGGGCAGGGTCCGCCATCACCTTCACCACTGGCGTGCCATCACCTCGGACAGGTGGGTCTTGGACATTGTCCGAAGGGGCTACTCCCTCCCCTTCGAGACCACCCCCAGCAATGCCACCTCAATTCCACCGCATGTCAGGGGATCACTTGGTGCTTCTGCAGAAGGAAGTCACGGCCCTCTTGGCCAAGAGGGCCATCGAGCATGTTCCGACCCCAGAAGTAGGACGTGGTTGCTACTCCCACTACTTTCTGGTGCCCAAAAGGACAAGGAGGACATGCGTCCTATCTTGGAGCTCCGGAACGTCAATCGCTTCCTCCGGAAGGAGAAGTTCAAGATGCTCACCCTAGCTCAGGTCTTGACTGCTCTCGACCCTGGAGACTGGTTGGTAGCGTTAGACTTGCAGGACGCTTATTTTCACATCCCCGTCCTGCCGGCCCGACCGGCGTTACCTTCGGTTCACGGTAGGCCTCGAGCATTTTCAGTTCACCGTGCTCCCTTTGGCCTTACAAGTGCCCCCTCGGGTGTTCACGAAAGTGATGGCGGTGGTCGCAGCTCATCTGCGCCGGGCAGGGGTTCCAGTCTTCCCTACCTCGATGACTGGCTGCTGAAGGCGGGCTCGCCCCAGGCAGTCGTCTCCCACCTCCAGACTACGGCCGAACTCCTGCACTCGCTGGGGTTCTCCATCAATGTGCCGAAGTCGCATCTGATTCCTTCTCCACAGCTCCTTTCATCGGAGCAGTTCTGGACACGACGCAGTTTCGGGCCTATCCTCCCGAACGGCGAGTCCGGGATATTCAGGCTATGATTCCGATCTTTCATCCTTTATCCTGGGTTTCGGCACGGATGACCCTGAGGCTGCTGGGCCTCATGGCCTGCATCCTGCTGGTCGATCATGCCAGATGGCATATGCGGGCTCTGCAGTGGGACCTGAAGTTCCAGTGGGCGCAGCACCAGGGCAATCTGTCCGATCACGTTCAGATCTCGGAGGGGACTGCAAGACAGTTGCAGTGGTGGCTCTCGAACCGGCAATGGGTCATGGGCAGATCACTCTCCCTTCCCCAGCCAGAGCACACAGTTGTGACGGACGCGTCCCTTCTGGGATGGGGCGGTCACATGGGAGAGGCGGAGATCAGAGGCCTCTGGTCTCCGGGCGGAGTCCCGGCTCCATATCAACCTTCTGGAGCTCCGGGCGATCCGACTTGCACTCAAGGCATTCCTTCCCTCTGTCAAAGGGAAAGTAGTGCAGGTGTTCACAGACAACACCACCGCCATGTGGTACTGCAACAAGCAAGGCGGGGTGGGGTCGTGGACCCTATGTCAGGAGGCTCTGCGCCTCTGGACATGGCTGGAACATCAGGGCATTTTCCTCATGGTTCAACACCTGGCAGGTTCCCTAAACGCCAGGGCGGACAAACTCAGCCGCAGGTGCATGATGGATCACGAATGGCGTCTTCACTCGGAAGTGGCGCAAGGACTCTTTCTACAGTGGGGAGAGCCTTGGTTAGATCTATTCGCCACCGAAGAGAACGCGCAATGTCATCAGTTCTGCGCGTTGGAATTTCCAAGGCAGCACTCGCTCGGCGACGCTTTTCGTCGCGAGTGGAGTTGTGGTCTGTTGTACGCTTTTCCGCCTATACCACTTCTACCCAGAGTGTTGAAGAAGATTCGGCGCGACCGGGCCCAAGTCATCCTTGTGGCTCCGGACTGGGCTCGAAGTCGATCCGTCTGCCTCTTCGGGAGGATCTTCTGTCGCAGCAGCAGGGGACGGTCCTCCACCCGAACCTGTCCAGCCTCCACCTGCTTGCGTGGAGATTGAGCGGCGGCAGTTGATTCCTTTCGACTTGCCTCCCGAAGTTTGTGATGTGATTCTGGCAGCCAGGCGTCCCTCCACTAAGGTGGTATACGCCTGCAGGTGGAACAAGTTTGTGGCATGGTGCACAGCAAAGGCTGTGAATCCCTTTCTGCCCCTCTTTCTGAGGTTCTTTTGTTCCTTCTTTCCCTGGCCCAACAGGGTTCTGCCCTGGGTACCATCAAGGGCTATCTTTGTGCCATCTCGGCCTTCCTCAGGCTTCCTGATCAGCCCTCCCTTTTCAAGTCCCCTGTTGTTAACAGGTTTCTAAAAGGCATTACACACCTCTTCCCTCCTGTTCCGTTTGTGATGCCTCAGTGGGACTTGAACTTGGTTCTTACCTTTCTAATGTGCGCTCCCTTTGAGCCTCTACATAACTGTCCTCTTCGTCTTCTGACTCTGAAGACAGCCTTTCTGGTGGCCATCACCTCCGCTCGGCGGGTGAGTGAGCTCCGTGCTCTTTCATGCAAACCTCCCTTTCTGTCTGTTCATCCAGACAAGGTTGTTCTTCGGACGCGTCCGTCCTTCTTGCCAAAGGTGGTTACTGCCTTCCACATTGGGCAGACCATTACTTTGCCCACCTTCTTTCCGCCTCCGCATCCTTCCAGAGAGGAAGAGAGGCTCCACCGTCTGGACCCAAAACGTGCGCTTTCCTTTATATCAACCGCACACAACACTTCCGGGTGGATGACCAGCTCTTTGTTGGCTACGTGGGCGCCAAAAAGGTTGGGCGGTGCACAAGAGAACCATCTCCCGCTGGGTAACCTTGTGTATCAAAGCCTGCTATTCTTTGGCTAAGAAGGAGCCTCCTGTTGGGCTGCGTGCCCATTCCACCAGGGCAACGGCTGCTACCACGGCTTTAGGCCGTGGTGTTCCGCTGCAGGATATCTGTCAGGCAGCTACGTGGGCCTCGCTGCACACATTTACAAAGCATTACTGCCTTGACAGTCAGGTCCGGAGGGACGGCTTCTTGGCCGTTCTGTCCTCCGGGACTTCCTTGTCTGATCTTTGTTCGCAGACCCACCACCGGGGTTGGTATTGCTGGGGTATCTATTCTAAGGTAAGGAATCTGTCACTAACTGTGTCTTTCAGATGCACAAGTTACTAACTTGTGTAACGATATATCTGTAAGAGACAGTAGTTAGTGACAGATTCCTTACCGCCCACTCCATCCTCCCCGTTCTGCGAACTGATTTCTAGGTTTAAGGACATCCCTTTCAGGGCCCTAGTATTTTTCAGACACCTATGTCAGCTTCTTGCATGGCTCTGCGTTCCTGGCTCGGAAAGTCGTGTACAGAACTGACGCTCAGCGCGCAGGGGCGGCATCTGAGTACTGCCCGCGACGTCATCCCGGCGATCACGACGCCGACGACGGACGCGGAGCCGCTCGACGCCGCCTACCGACGCGCAAGGGTACTGCTACGCAAAACTTTCTCGGATCCAGTCTGACGCCTGGGGATATTCTCAGGTAAGGAATCTGTCACTAACTACTGTCTCTTACAGATATATCGTTACACAAGTTAGTAACTTGTGCTTCAGCATCTAATGCCAATTCTCCAGAAGGTAAGGGTAGGAAAGGTCCCTGTTCAATAGTATGTAATAACACTCTAGTATTGTTTACAGAATGTCTATGTTTCATGAAACCGGATTGATCAGAATGTACAAGGGATTCAAGCACGGAGATCAACCTGGTTGCAAGAATTTTAGCATAGAGTTTACAATCCTGATTTATTAAGGTAATATGGCGATAATTTGAAACAATACTAGGATCTTTGTTAGGTTTTGGAAGAACTACAATCCGTGCTTCAGTTAAAGTTTCAGACGTTGTTCCTGAGGAACTAGAATAGGTAAAAAGCTTAAATAAATGCAGTGCAAAGCAAATTCCTTATAAAATTCAGCTGGGATTCTATGAGGTCCAGGAGATTTATGAAGTTTAAGGGATTTGATAGCCAATTCAATCTCTTCCAAAGTGATTGGCGAATCGAAGTCCTCTTGGGCTGATATTTTTGATAAACCACATTTGCGCAATAAAGTATAAATCAATGAAGGATTCACAGAAGAAGTTTTATTATATAAAGTTGAATAGTAATTTAAAAATGTATTATATCCTTTTGGGAAAAGGCAGTCTTTCCATTGAAGCCATGTTTTGCAGTAATTTGAGTTTTTATCTTTTTTTTATGCGCAGATAATTTGCCAAAAATCTGCCTGATCTATTAGCATTAAAAGAGAATTGTTGGGTACATATATATTCTATTTGAGATCATTAGAAGATATAAAGAGTCTCACAAATTTTGTAGTCTGTTTGTCCAAATCTTTAATTTTGGAGTTGAAAGATTTGTTTTCGTGAGCCATTAGAGAAACGGTTACACTTCTATTATACGCTTTAAATGCATCCCATCGAGTTACCATAGACGTAGAACCTTCTGGATTGAAAGTAAAATAATCCTGAAGAGCAGATAAAAGATTTGGTGTATTATTTTCATTGAGGACAAAATGAGTATTCATACGCCATCTGGACTGAGATGGCTGAGTGGAGCTACGTTGTAAAACAACTAAAGTAAGGGCATGATCAGAAAGATCTGTATTATTTATAATTGGTGTAGAAATTGAGTGAATTAATTGCTGGGAAACTAGTAAATAGTTTAATCTTGAATGAGAATTATGAGGATTTGATTTTTTTTAAATTTTTTATTTCAGTTGGGTGATGTAACTGCCAAATATCAACCAACTTAGTTGTTTTAAAAAGGACTTTAACGTAAATAAAGCTCTGGTTGGGCGATATTTAGTTTGTGATGATCTATCTAATAAAGGATCACATTAGATTAAAGTTTCCTCCAATGATGAGTGGAACATTACCTAACTTGAGCACCTCTGTAGTAAAAAGAGACCAAAAATTAGGATCATCATTCGTCAGACCATATACATTGTTATCAATTTTAATTTGAACAATAATGTAGCAACTTTCTATATCTGAACATTTGCTCAATATTTTAAAATGTAATCTTTTTTCAAAAAGGATAGCCGCCCAATTTTTTTCTATTAGCTGCAGGGAAATAAACAACAGTACTAACCCACTTTTTCTGCATGAAAGCTAAAACTGTAATCAATATGGGTCTACTGTGAGAAACGAGTATCAGCTTTGTGACTTGCTAAGTAATCTAAAATGTTAATATGCTTAACAGGATGTCTTGAACCTTTAACATTTAAAGAAACTATTTAAATGTTATTTATATTAGCCATATTTTAAGATGAAAGAGAAAGAATAAAGATAAAACTGTAGGAGAACAAATAGTAGCTTTAGATATAGAAGACAGGATTAAAAGGAAGGGCGAAGACAGGATTAAACGGAAGGGCAAGGACAAACATAAATAAGACAACATGAAAACATAAATAATACTGCTGAATCTCACACACATAACCAAGAATGACCTCTCCAAAAAACACCCTCTTAGCTAATCTTAGAAGAAAGGCATGTTATAATGGAAAATCAAGACAAAAGAATCAAGTATCAGTCCCATTTGTTTCCATGGACAATGGAAATTGTATTTCTAAGAAAGCTCAAAGCTCTTCTGGACGTTGAAAGGATTTAGAGACACTGTCTTTCCAGATTCGCATTGTAGATGGGTCAAAGAGACCATATTTGAAACCGGAACTTCATAGTCGTGGTCTCAGCTCAGCAAATTCTTTGCGAATTTTAACGGTTTCCTTAGCAAAGTCTGGATGAATATAAATTGTATTACCATTAACCATTAAAGATGGAATTTCTCTGGCTACCTTCCTGGTCATCACTAAATGCTTATGGCGCAAAACTTTTTAAATTATTTGCCGCGGTTTATCATGACAAGTGTTGCGGTGAGAAGAAATTCTGTGTGCCTTGTCAACTTCACATTTTTCTGAAATGTTTAAATGTAAAAGACCAGGCAGTAACTTCTCTAAATATTGCCTGCAGTCATTTCCTTTTACGTCTTCTGGTAAATTTAAGATACGTAAATTGTATCGATTATTACTATTGTAAATCTAACTGCAACCTGTTCATTGGTAAAATTGTTGCTGCCATAGGTGTGAGGCTGTCAATTTTGGATTTATTATCTTGAATTATAATTGCGTTCACAGAAACGTTCATAGAAAGACTAGCCTTGTCTTTGCGGATGTTTTTAATTTGTGACGCAGTAGAATCTGTATTTATATGCACAGCCTGCAATTCCTCCAACAATGTAGATAATGAATCATTAGAATCAACAATTTTAGATTTTATAGGTAGAGGAGAAATAGTTTGTTTACGCTTGTTATTTCCAGTAAGAACATTTTTCCTTCCATTTATATTTAAATATTTTTTAATCAAGTCCATCTGGAATTAAAAATAAAGCATAAATAGTTGAGTCACCACATAAGTTGAATGTGCAGCAGCTAAAACCAGCTGTAGGAGTGGTTTAGGCCTCAGCTGTGCTCATTCCTGAAGAAAACTCTGCCTTCATGACAGGAACAGCAGTAGAGCTGGAGCAGAGAATCTGGGGTTAAGCAGCAGAGGAGAAAGAGGCATAAAAACTGCTCAGAATGCCTCAAAAAGCGTAACAAATTGAAGCGCTACAATTGCCAAGCTGATTAACAAGCAAAACGTAAGTAAATAAAAAGCCCAATTCATAAAAAGTGTTTGTCATTAAAATGGGTTACTCGGAGCATCAGCGGGAGGTGGCCATCATGACTCCGAGAAAAACTTATTATATCTGCTTTTCTATTTTAATTTATTTTTGGGGTGCTTTTATATATCGCCAGCATCACTTTGATACAGGAGTGCTTTATATTACCACCAGTTACTTCATACAAGCGCACAAGTAACTAATTGCCTCTGTAGTTAAACCTGCTTTTCACAGTTTAATTTTAGGGTCAGTTTTATATAGCGCCAACATCGCCTGAAGGTACAGGAGCGGTTTTTCTTACCACCATTTACTGCACAATATATTGCCATGCTCAGAAAACAAGTCATAACACTTTTACACAGTTTCTTTAACTTATATTGCAGAACTGCTCACCAAGCTAAAAATTGCAATGACAAAACAAAGTATTATTAATCACATAGGCGAAACCTATTGCCTTTTCTCAATGCTTATTTCTGTCTGGTGCTTCTTGATCCCGCGCAGGGTGCCTGGCCTTCAGTTGACACTTTTTTGTTGTCATTCATGGAGGCCATCTCAGGGGGTCCCGTTTGCCTCCCAGGTTATTCCATTGTGGTTGTGGAGGTGTCTGACTGGCTTTCACAAGCTTCACCTACTACTTGCTCTAGAAACCATTTCTGGTGATGCTTTGTAACCGCTGTATGCAGTGTTGCCAGATTGGGCTTATTCTAGCACAATTGGTTTAAATTGTTCCCAGTAGTCCGATAAAAAATGATTTGTGGGGGAACCCATGTATTGGGCTATTTTAAAAAAAGACCGTGCTATTGTTAGGACATAGGGTAAGGACTTTAAGTTAACATAGGGGCCAGGTGTTAAGGGTAGACTTATTGACCTGGGCTAGACTGGTGACAAGCGTCTTTACTGCTCTAACCAATGTCTGTACTGGCCATGAGCACAGAGCCAACCAACCACCTTAGAAGTGTGACTGGAACACTTAAGAGTGGCTTTGTCTTGCACATTTCCACAGTTACCTCTGAACTGCCTTGCTTATTCACCTGCATTGTTAATAGCGTCTATGAACAGTCTGAGTTTAGTCAGCTTTTTCACACAGCGCTGTAGATATGACATAAGCTATGAGTCGGAGAGCTTGCCAGACAAATTCACAGGTGGGAGAAGGGTGCCAGCTGACAGATCCCATGTAAATAAATATTATGGGGCCGATTACGATGTAGTTAGGAAAGCATTCCAACCAAAATTGGTTGCGTGACTCACCAAGATTCAAAATGTTGAAAGATATGCATATGTCAAGAGGCTAACCCAGCACATGTGTGTCATGATTGGTGCATTATTTGCACCAAACAATGCTTTACTCACTCATTTGCCTGTCTTAAATGTCTTTGGGACTAGAGAAGCATTGAGCAGAAGGAGGCACTGTGTGCAGCACCTCTGGATGCCAACCCAGCCACCAGTGTCCCAGCCTCCTTCCTTAGAGGAGCACTGTTGGGTTAGATTTGGTCTACTTTTTGATTAGCTTTGGGCTATAGGAGGGCTCAAATTTCTGACAACACTGGTCGCATGTGCTTCCTGAGTCAGCAGGTGCTTTTCCTCTAGCCCCTGCAATTCTGTACCATCCATTGTGGCCTGCAAATACTGCTGCCAAAACCTCAAGTTCACTCATGTTTCTCCTGGAGTCTCCCGCACGTGCTGTAGGGCTCTGACAGCCCAGTGCCTCAACACTCTGATGCAAGGGGGGGTGGCGGGGCGGGGTAGGGCTGTTGAGCTTTTTTTTGCTCCATATATCTGTACCTGCCTATGCACTGCTCCTTCCAGCTAGATTCAGTACCTCTTTGTGCAGTTTAACTACCTCTGTGTTGTGCCTGCTGGGCTGTGGGGGTAACCATTCCTCCTGCTGGACAATGTCACTTCCAGGGTGCGAGGCTCCCTGCCACAAAGAGGCAGTTAATTCCTAGCAGCTTCACTGCTCCTGCCACTCTCACTGCCTCAGCAACGGTCTTAGGCTTGGTGGTCATCACCGTGAGTGTCTCATCTATGCAATTACTTTGTCCGGGCAGTCATTGCTGGCCCCAGGCTCCTGTTTCCTTTGCTCCTCCAGCGCCTGCCTGGGCTCCTCACTTGCCTCCTTCGGCATGCCACTGGACATGCTTTGCTTGGACTATCCTCTGTGGGCCACAGGCATTGCTCTCCCTGCAGCCAGTGGTCCCACAACATCCTCTTCACAATGCTGCAGTCCATTCAACAGAGACCTAATGCTCCCTTCTTGTAGTGTGGCACTCCAGTCAGATAGGCCAGTTTAATGGGCACCACCCATACATCACATGGTATTGTGTTGTAAATTAATTTTCGTTAAGCTTATTCAGAGTATAAATAACTTTATTCCGAGGTGCAACGCGCCTGTGGTGCCTTCCCAGTTGGCCAAGGATCAACTGCCACAGCTCAGAATGTTACCACAAAAACATCTAACATAGAACCTTGGGAAGTCTCTACTCTTACAGTCTTCTACATGCAAATTACCTTCTATCATCTCCCCTTCCCGTTCATACATAAAAGGTGATAAAGAACAATAAACTAAAATAAAACAAAACCAAGGAGAAACATGAAACCAG
Organism: Calotriton arnoldi; assembly: GCA_963921515.1. Lineage (NCBI taxonomy): Eukaryota > Metazoa > Chordata > Amphibia > Caudata > Salamandridae > Calotriton > Calotriton arnoldi. The sequence continues at coordinate 787,754 of CAWUFW010002575.1, forward strand.
ATCTCCACTAAATAAAAATTCTGATGTAAAAAAAAAAAAATTCTACATAGTCTTAAAAGACATAATCTCTCAAATAATGGGACGGTCAAGGATCGCGATCACTCCTTTGCATCACACCACCAGGCGCACTTACATTTTTCAATCTGCCTCTGTCATTGGAATCCCCTCCTCCCACCAAGACGGAATTTAACAAGCTCCTACTCAAAACCAAATCTGCATCATCCATCAATATGAAGCTATACACTTCCCCTCTTCACTTTTCCTACATCCTCCACCTCTTTGAAACAAAACAGCTTTCCTTCGATTCCACTGTTCACCATTCTCCAACACAACCTGTGAACCTGTTTCACTTTAAGGGACCTGAATATTTGAATAACCCTTTCCTCAACCTTTCAGCCTTAATCTTTACCCAAAGCCAAAGGATTTACTCATCACCCTTTGCAGGCCCCTCCCTCAGCCAAGATGGAAACAATTTGGTACCTGGAGCTCTTTCCCCCTCACTTCGAAAGGAGATTTTTGAGTTGCCTCCTGCACTGTGGTATGATATGCCCAGACCACTTCATCAACTAATTATTCGACATCTTGGTCACCTGCAAGTGCCATTTGAATAACATCTTTCACCAAATGATTTGCCCTTTCCACCATACCATTGGCATGTGGATTGCTTTGTGTGGCAATGGTGTGTAATTCCCCAAGAAGATAGAAAGCTGCACATTTCATGAGAAGTAAGCCATTATCTGTTATCAAAATGGAAGGTACTCCGTCTTCCATGAACAACCGCTTTAACTTATGAATAGTACCAGTAGTGATCTCTTTCAAAAACTTGTCACCCATTTAGAAAAAAACATTAACAACCAACACACATCTATTTTCACACTTGAGTTCATACATCGGACCAATGATATTCAAACATATGCTGTGCAGTGGTTTGCCAAGATTGGCAATGTGGTCTACAGAAACCTGAACACATACCTTAATCCTCTTTTGTCCTTTCACATAATTGAGGAAGTCACCTGCTCATCCAAGCCTGGCCGCCAAACCTGAACTCTTAGGCTCTTTTGTGGCTCTGTCCTACGTGATCTTCATGTGTTAACTAAACTAGTTTATTTATTATCCCCAAAGACAGGATGAGTTTGTCACCTCTCATAAGTGTGTTGTTCCCACACAGGGTCAACTCTTCTAGAATCTTAATAAAAGCTCTTGCAGAGATCAGCACAAAACATTCTCTCCTACCTCCAGTTATTGCCAATCTTATCACCTCCTTTAACATAGCATCACTACTCATTTCATCGTGAACATACCACCACAGCATCCTGAATGGAGGCTACCGCCCCCTCACTCTCTAGTTAACACAGCTGGACCTTCTGCCTCATGTCAATCCACAGACAACCTTGACAAACAATCTGCCTGAACATTTCTCCACCCTTGAATGGGCTCTACAACATATTGATGTTCCTGCAACCTGGCAGCAAGTCTTGACAATCTGGCTGATCCTTTTCCTGCTCCACCAGGAAGCAACACCACCAATGGTTTATGATCTGTCTGCAACACCAATTGCGTCCCTACAAATATGTTCGAAAATATTCAGTAACCCATGCAGCTGCTAGGGCCTCCTGCTCAATCACACAATAATTACTTTCAGAATTGGTAAGAGTTCGAGAAGCTAATAGCACAGTTTTTCTAACAGCACAGTTTTTCTAACCTTCCATGACATTGTAAAAGAATGGCACCAATACCTGTGGCACTGGCATCAACAGTAAGTATTGACTTGAACTTGGTATCATACGGTACTAATACACCGCATTACAAATCTCTTTTTTAATTGTATCAAAACAATCATGCTGGAATCCTCTCCATACAAAATTACACCCTTTGCTCAATAAGCTACTTTCACTCTCCATTTCGTCCGCAAATTTACCTACAAATTTGGAATAATACTCAATTCATCCTATAAAGGACCTCAGCTGTTCTTTATTGGAAAGTGGAGGAGGACCGAATTTATTAGCCCTTACCAAATCCATTTTCGGTTTGTCTTTTTCCAAGACAGTATACCCCAAATACTCAACTTGCGTCTCCAAAAATTTGCATTGGTCTTTTCTTAATGTGAGACCTACATCAGCAATTCTCTGTAAAGTTTGTTTAAGCACCACATTGTGTTGCTCAATGGTCTCACCAAAAATGTAATTATTGTCCTGAAAGTAAACTATATTTTTCAAGTGTTTAAATACCGCACTCATCCTACATTGAAAAGCACTTGCTGCCGAAGACAAACCAAAAGGCACATGAGTAAATTGGAAAGTACCCTTTATGGTAATGAAGGCTGTAAGAGATATGGAATCATTTGAAGTCTAATCTGGTGATAGGCACTTTTCAAATCCAACTACTTACCCTTAAGTAATGACACCAACTCATTTATATTGGGCAATGAAAAGGTGTCCACCACAATATTGTGACCAAGAGATCTGAGATCAACTCAAAATCCCAAACGTCCATTTGGCTTTTTGATGACTACAAGAGATATTTTTATTTTATTTATTTATTTATTTGAGGTTTTATAGAGCGCGAATGTGACCCGTTAGGGTATCAGAGCGCTTTACAGGGATAACACGTTACGTACAGGTTAGGCACAGGCAAAACACAAGGATGGGGATTAGGGAATTGACTACATTAGGACAAAAGCCAGAGTTATATACAATAATCAGTACAGTACCATAATCAGCAGAGCGACATGTCGGCGATAAAAAGAGAAAATCAGCAATTGTATAAGAGGGGAGATATGATAGCAAAAGGCAGAGAGAACCAGCAAAACATTTGAAGGAGTGAGAATTGGTACACGGAAAAAGGCCAAGCAGTACAGGAGATTATGCACAGAAACAAAAGCCATGACAAAAGGCGGTATGCGCGACAAAGGAGAGTTATTGGAGGAATTTGTTCCTAAGGAAGGTTATAGCTTCCTTTTTGAAGATTGACAGAGAAGGTATTCTTCTGATGGAGGATGGTAGCGAGTTCCAGATTCTTGGTGCAGCCCCGGAGAACGCTCGTTTATATGTTTTTTCCTTGCGGAAGCGGGGTGGCTGGAGCACACGGTCTCTGGCAGACCGGGTGTTTCTGAATCTCCCAGATACCACGATTTTCTGGGCGAGATATGCCAGGGAGTTCGTGAACAAGGCCTTGTGTGTGATTCAGGCATCTTGAGCTGGATTCTGGCTTCAAAAGGAAGCCAGTTCAAGGCCTTCAGATGTGGTGAAATGTGGTCACATTTTTTAGAGCCAGATAAGAGTCTAGCTGTTGCGTTGAGGCAAGCTTTTAGAGGGGCCTTGGAAGTCTTTGGTAGGCCAGATAGGGTAGAGCAGCCGTATTCAATTCTGGAGATAACGAACGCCTGAACTGCGGTTTTTAGGTCGGTGGTTTCAAGGAAGGGTTTTAGTTTTCTCAAGTAGCTCAGGTGGAACCTGGCAGTTTTGGCCATCGAGTTGATGTGTTCACGCATATTCAGGTTGCTGTCCAAGGTTATACCAAGAGATTTGGCAGAATCCACTATGGTCGGTGTGCAGTTGAGTGCTGTGATCGAGTTAATCCATTCCAGGATGTCATTGGAGTTTTTAGGGGGGGAGAAGGAACTCCGTTTTTTGGGCATTCAGTTTGAGCTGGTTGTTCGCGATCCATTGAACAGTCAGTTTCAGGGCGTCATTCAGATAGGTAATCTCCTCTAGAGAAGAGATTTTGATGTAAATCTGGCTATCATCGGCGTACATGTGGAAGGAGATGTTGGTTGTGCGAAGAATTTCAGCTAATGGTTCAAGGTAGAGATTGAAGAGGGTAGGGGACAGAGTAGACCCTTGAGGGACACCGATTGATATCGGGGAAGGGGCAGATAGGTTGCTGTTGACTAAGAATCTCTGGGTGCGGTTCTGGAGGAAGGAACCAAACCATTTGATGACGGTACCTCCTAGACCCATCCTGGGTTCAAGGCGTTCAAGAAGTTTCTCGTGGTTGACTGTGTCGAATGCCAAGGAAAGATCCAGAAGGATCAAGAGACAGGTTTTGCCTTGATAAAGGGCTTGGAGAGCATCATCTACGATGTGAAGAATAGTAGTTTCATTGCAATGCCCAGGCCTGAACCCAGATTGGAATTCATCAAGCAAGTTGAAATTAGCGATATGTTGGCTTAGTTGTAGCTGCACACATTTCTCCAGCACTTTCGCAAGAAGAGGAATATTGGAAGTTGGTCTGAAGCTGTCTGGAATTGCCGGATTCAGAGTGGGATTTTTTAGGATGGGGTTGACTTGCCTGGTTTTTAGGGAGTCCGGTATGGACCCTTGAAGGAGGGAAGCGTTGATAATTGTAGTCCAAATGGGAACGATGAGTAGGGAGGTCGCTGCCAAGCAGTTGGCGGGGAGAGGGTCGTTGAAGTGGGTATTCGGTTTTAAGGAGGATAGAATTTTCGAGATGGAATGGTCATCATATAGTTCGAAGTTGGACCAGTGAGCTTTGTTTTTGGGTGTTGCCGGGGGGGGGGGGGGGAGAGAGGAGAGATGGGTCCCGGTAAGAGGAGGAGGGAAGTTTGAGGTGGCATTAAGTTCGTTATCTAGAGAGTTAATTTTGGTTGTAAAGGAGGAGAACTCATCACAGGTTATTAGGGATTTTGAAGTTTCTTTAGATGACTTAGCTAGTTTGTTTGATTGCAGTTTGACTATTTCGAAGAGTTTGCGGGGTCTGTTCTTGGCGTTTTCCAGTTCTGATCTGAAGAACTCTTTTTTTGGATATGAGGATGTTCTTGTTGTAAGTATTTCTGGCCTGACGGAGAAGTTTAAGTTGGGAGGCTGAGGGGTGCTGTCTCCAGTTTCTTTCTGTAAGTCGGAGAGCTCTCCTTTCGCTATTGAGGGTTCCGCTGAACCAGGGGTTTTGTCTTTGATTTGGGACCTTTTAAGTTTTAACGGGGCCAGATCATCCAATATGTTGGACATAGTCGAGTTGTAGTGTTCTGTGAGGTTGTTGACTTTAGATAGATTTGGGGGGGGGGGGGTGGGGGTAGGTCGTTCCTGCAGCGAGCAGCCAGCTACTCGAGGTCAAGGTTCTTAGTGTCTCTGAGCCAGCGTTTCGGTTTCACCGGTTGCCCAGTTTTTTTCATGCGGTAGTCAGGTAATGGCATGGTGGTCTGACCAGTCGCTTGGATCTATTGAATTCAGCCTGACCGCCGATGCCTTAGCGATGATCCAATCCAGCGTGGTGCCTTTTGAGTGGGTTGGAAGGGCGCAGGCCTGGGTGAGTGATTGCTCAGCGAGGAAGACTTTGAGAGCGTTGACCTGAGAGTCATTGGGGTCATTCCAATGCAGATTAAAGTCACCGAGGAAAATGTCATTGGAGTGGGGGGAGACCTTAGCGGTAATGATTTCCAAGAGGAGATCCATGAATGTGTCGTTCTTGCCTGGGGGGTGGTAGAAGATGTGCAATTTGCATAACTGAGTAGTGTTGTTACTAATGGAGAGTGCAAGATATTCGCAGGAGTCCGTGGGGTCTGCATGGAGTTCTGTGACAAGGAGGTCTGAGCGGTAGATTCATGCAATGCCTCCCCCTTTTTTTATTTGTCTATCAAGTCTAACGATGTTATAATTTGGTGGGACCAGTAAATCAAGGTAAGGAGATGAGGATTCATTGAGCCAAGACTCGGTGAGGATAGCTACATCAGTTTTATGGCTTAGGATGAGGGTGACGATGTCAGAGGCGTGTCTCGCTGCTGAACGGCAGTTAAGAAGGAGGCCAGAGAGTGGAGCATCGGGACAAATGTAAGAAGGGGAGGATAGGGGTACTTGTGTTAAGTTGTTGCTGTTTACTCCTCTATTACGGAGGGATGATCTATTGGTGTTGATTGAGACAGTGGGAATCAGGTAATCGACTTTCTTGTCAGGAGGACGGGGAGCGCCGGGGGAGGTCATGTAGGATGAGAGGAGGGCTAGAGTTTCCTCCTCCGAGAGGTAGTTGGGATGTTTGCGAGGGCGAAGGTGTCTGCTGGCCAGCGGCATGGGTTGGAGAGTGGGTATGGTGAGCAGGGGAAGGACTGAGTTAAAGGAGGGCTTGAGGGTGGCGAGAGTGTTCAGTGAGGAGAAGGATGTTCTTCAAATCTAATAGGGATTTCTGGATTCTCTGAACTATGATGGATGCTCTGGAGTTCAGGGCTTCAAAGTCCAAGGGTGTAGGTTGTACTTGTGGACAAGGGACTAGGGGTCAGGACCGGGTGGCCAGGCGGGGGAGCTCGACCCCCCTAAAACTTGGTTACTGGGAGGAGGGGAGAGAGGAGGGCTAGGCAAGCTCAGAGGGGTGGTTCCGGGACTGTTGAGGGGAAAGTTAGGTGAGATGAGGGTGAGGTGATTGTTAGTTGCTAAGCGAGAAGGCGAGGATAGGAAGCGGGGGCGGCGGCGTTGACTTATTGACGGATGCTAGAGGTCGGGGGGAGTGAAGGGAAGTTCTCTAACAGCACTAGGGGAGATACTGCCTCTGGATTTGATTTGATTGGGGAACACATTGGGAAGATTCGCGCCAACCCGACTTATGGGAGGGAGAGAGGGGGTGGAAGGGGGAGTGGCAGCAGCATTAGTAGGTCTAAACGGGAGGCCCTTACGGGAGTCGGGGGGCAACAGCAGGCCCAGGGGGGTGCGTGGAGGAATGAAGTACTTGTTTCTTGAGGATGGAGAAGAAGTCAGCGAATTTATTGAGATCCATGTCTGGTGCTTGGATCATGACGATGCCGTTTTTGTAAAAGGTAATGGTAAGGTCGGCTTTAAGGTTTTGGGAAGGCACGATCGTGAGTTTGGCACCATAAGGAATGTTCCTAGAATTGTGTACGCTAAGTAGGTTAAATATGGTAGTGCGCCACAGTGCTGTTTTCCTAGTATGGAAAATAAGGTCATTGGTGATGATGCCCCTGTTGGCGTTGAAGTACAGCTCAGAGATCAGAGTCTCAGGGTGTCTTCTCAGGAGGGAATGTTTAAAGGATTTAGCAGAGGACTTGGAAAGGTTGGGAGGGTAAGCGATGGTGAAAGAGTTGCATCCTGTTGCAATCAGGTCAGATCCAGCCATCATGGGAGGATGGGCTGGTAGGCTGCCAGGGAGGGCCAATCGTTGCCGATGCAATGGGCAAAATCTAATCGGGGAGCAGGCAGTACAGGGAGAGGATCCGAGCGCAGGTAATGCCAAGAGGCTGCAACCCAGGAGGGGGTTCACGAGTTGGGTTCACCAGGGAGGGGCTAGTCGGGGTTCCTGGGACTGAGCAGAAGGATGCTGGATGGGGCCCCCGGACAACTCGGGAGGGAAAGGAGGGCCCTCAGACCGAGGCGCGGTGGCAGGCGGTAGGGAGCAGGTCACGATACAGGTGTGGGCATCAGGAGAATGTAGGGTACCAAAACCAAATAACCTAAGATCAAGCGGATAGAGCGACGTCCCTCGGGTGCTGGCTTGGTTTGTAGGAGGCAGAGATCCGGCCCCGTTTAGGGCTGAAGGAGGGGGCTGCGGCTAGAAAAGAATAGATGTAGCCGGCAAAACCCAGAGCCCAACAGAGAAAGCTTATACTGAGGTGTTGCCATAGCTTGTGTGATGTGGATTGACCATGCTCAGGAGTGAGGGAGGTAGATCAGGCACACCAGTGGTCAGCTGATGCGAGGCAAAAGGGATCCCCACGATATAGTAGTGGGTAAAGGTTCAGAATTTAAGTTAGTTCACGTGATGTTGGATAAAAGTGCAGACACACCGTATGTACAGTGGGTGGTTCACTCATTATTACTTATTACTTTTAAACAAACTTCCCAAATGTACTCAATGTTTGAACTCTTGTGTGTTACCAATATTTATTTATTTGTTCCAGATTTCTCTGGAGACGATCTTAATTTGTATTTATTTAATCTGTTAATATAGTTATTTCTTCTGGGTCAGCTCTTCTTTACTCTTAATTATTTATTTGTAGATTTATTTATACTGGATCATCTTAAAATTCTTCGTAGGCCTAATATAACTTCTCTTTCTATCCTGGGTTTTGTTATAGATTGTCCCTTATCAGTTTCGTTGGTTCCAGTCCTCTTTCAGTTTCCCTCCCCTTTCAGTTTCCCTCCCCCTACCTCCCTTAAACTTAGTCCTCTTTCAGTTTCTCTCCTCCTACCTCCCTTAAACTTAGTCCTCTGTCTGTGGCTGTTGAGAGGGGGGACTGACTCCGACCTTTTTGAATGGTCTTTATTTTTGTTTCTTTAAATCTTGCTGGTGAAAATGATGTGAAGCTCTGAAGACAAACCTCTCCAAAATGTCAGAAGTAGCAATCAGGAATTAGGCTCCTCTCACTTTACAGCTCCCAAATCGTACCGAACAGCCAGTTGCCCTGCCGCACCATAGGCTGACTCGAGAGACTTGCCCCGTTTTACAGACACTTCCAACCACAATGCTAGAGCAGCGACTCCTGCTTTCTCGCAGTGGCCCTGGTGCAGTGGAAAGCTGCGCCTCGCCTCACCTCAAACGATTCCGGACAGGACCCGAGCAGCTGCTCTACTTCCTGATCCGCGAGCGTCCTGCCGTCGCTGTGCGGGAAGGGTCGATTGGCACCCTCGCCTCCTTCAGACTCATATGGTGGGCGGGGGGGAAACACCCTCGATCTCCCCACGACACATTGGAGACCCAGGCGAATGATCTCACCGACGTTGCTCTTCCTGGACCCAGCCCAATGCCAAGGGTAGTTCTCCGCTACTGTATTGTGCTTCTTCTCACCCTCGTCTCCTCAGTGATCCGGATAAAGCGTCGCCGTTCACGACCGCCCCCGTGTCCGCTTAGGTGCCCACTACGGTAAGTAGCTTTTTCATCATCTACATGTTGATATGGGTGAATGCGTTAACGGGCTTCTCAGGGATTTTCGCTAAAAAGCTATCCCCAGCCCAGGAGCTCCTTCCTCAAGCTCCTCTCCGACTCGCCGCCATTTTGAAAGATCAAAATAGATGCCTCGACAGGCTCAATATTGCCTTCCTCAAGCATTTCCTCCAACATTTTTTTTTACTTTAGCACGAGCTATCATCAGCACTCTTCTCACTTTGTGCTGGACAGGCCCCACATCCGGCTTCAGTATTATTTTGTGTACATAACCGTTTAACTGTCCTAGTTAATAATCAAATACTTTTTTAGCCCCTTCCAAAACTTTCTCAAAGGAAACATCTTCCACCACCATTATTTGATTGAGAGCCCTTGGGTTGATAGTGATATGCAACTCATATTGATGCATCCGGCCAAGTAAGTACTGGGGGCCCAGACTCTGTCATGTACACCTTTCCCTTAACCTATTGTTTGTCAAATGAAATCTGGGCATGCATATAATCAATAATATCCATGGGTTCTCACCGATAGCCGTCTGGACATACATCCTTCGGTTCTAAGAGTACATTTCGCCATTCACTTTTCACTTACAAAAAATCTCTAGGTGTCATGGTATTCATAGATCCTGAATCCACCATAAGCAGGACTTCATGATTATTAATGACAAATGTAGCCTTTGGCCTATTTTTTCTCCTCTCCTCACTATCACTGTCTTGTGCACTTCCCACACTTAAAATTATTTAATTAGTGACATTATCAGTTGTAAGAGGTGAGGAGTCCCTGACATTGCTGCCACGTCATTCTTAACTCCAGTTCTGCACATCCTAGCAAAATGGCCAAGGCGACAACATTTTCTGTATTCTGTGTTTAAGGCAAAGCAAGATTTCGAGTCCCACCCGTGACGTGCTACCACACCTAGTACAGCTCCTGTTAACTTGTTTGACTGACCCACTGGTATGAGAGCGTCATTGAGGTGTTTTATTGTACTGCATATTTAAAATCCCGCTGAGAACTGTGTCGCGCCCTATAGAACGAGAGCAATGATTGCTTACATCTGTACCATTCAATATACCGACACTTAGAGGCCATACTTCTACTTTATAGAGATACCATTTTATAGGACACTGAAAAAAGTCTTTGTTATAGTAATTATATTACAGCGACATCTTAGGTTTAAAACTGCGACTGTTTCAGCACATTTAACTTTAGCGGTCATAAGAGCACCGATAATTTCTTACACAAGAGCAAAAGTCGTGTGTGATTATCAAGTTATTGAAAACACTGACACCTTGTGGCTGGATCAGATATCTACTCGGTCAAATTTCAAGTTTGGCCATTTTGCTATATAGTTTGGAAGAGGCTTACAAAAACAATTGTAAGTTTGTAGCAGAACATGAATAGAATAGTCATTGTAAGAAGAAAATATATCCAATTCATGAAAGATACGTTGACAGCTAGTTTAAATATAGCCTGTAAACCGATCGACAATAGTAGGGAGTGTTTAGTTTTGGGCTTAAAACTCTCCCAGGACCTATTTACTGCACAGCATATGTCATTCCCATGAATAATGTATGTGCAGACCAGATATGCATACATGTAATTCAAAATAGTCCTGTCTCACCCACTGTGTTCACCACCGCACATGTTAAAATCTGACCCAGTTACCCATGTTCCACAGTCCCCAACCTTTGCACCTACAGACTTGCTCTTTTTTTTTTTTTTTAGGAATTGTGTTGTATGCTCCACCCACCATTAAAACAAGGAGTTGATAGTCTCCACAGCAAGAAAGACCTATGGACATCATGAGTAGTAACGTTCTGTTATTGTATGTTTCCTTTGTGACCTGTTGGACATACAAAAGACTGATTAGATAATTTCACTACTGCTTCTACCACTGCACTCATGCTTATAACTTCCCTAACCTCCAAAACATCATTACAATGTTTGTCTTTTTTTCTCCATTTCCTTCATGTTCAAATCAGATTGTTATACCACTTTGGCAATTTCAGTAGCATCCCTAAGATAAGGATTTTTCGCTGTCCATAACCTTTTTTGTATTTATTTTCTCCTACACTTCATAAAAAGTTGGTCACATATCAGATCATCCATCGTGGCACCAGATTGGCATTTCATAAACAGTTCTCTTAAGCATGCAACAAATTCATCAATGGATTCAAACATACTCTGTGGTAGAGTTTAACGCTGATATCTGGGCATGACCAAATTGACTTCTTTCGCAAATCTAATCTCTAATATTTGCCTAGCTTCTTCGAACTCCTCCTGAATAGGTTGGCCATCCAGTTCCACTGCTTCTGTTAAGTAATTGAAAACTTGTTATCACCAAGGCATTCAATAATAGAGCTTTCTTCCTCAAAGATCAGAAGTCCTGGCCAAATAAAGCTACTAAATAGTTGTTGAACATAGCCACCCAATCCTCCCAATGAATTGATGGTGGACCCGCCTGTGACAGAAAAGTAGAGATTCCATTAGTTTATTTTAAAAATGTAACTGAGAGAAACAAACCAAAGAAAATACCATGTGGCAATTCTCTCACACCAATTCATAGAGACAGTAGTAATACACAAGACCCGCCCTTGATGGTGTGCGCATCACCGTTTGTACATGCACTCCAAAAATATATCCATCTAGCGATTAAGTTTAGGATTGACATTTCTTGCCCAAGGTGTGCGTACTAACGTATGCGCACAAATAGACACTTTCTCTTAAATTATTAGGTCAACTGGGTGTGCGTTCTGGCCAAGGTGTGCTTATCACCGTACACTCACAAATAGACTCCTTCTCTTAAATTACTAAGTCAACTTGGTGTACACACTGATCGTCCTCTTCATGTAGTAAGTCACCTGTAAGTTACGACTGAATGTCACTGCATCTTCCACTGGCCGGAGAGTATCTTCTGCATGTCACTTGATTGTTTGCTTGACCCAATCCAAGATGGCTGCTATGTGCATGCTGTCCTGAACACACTCGTGATTGTTGCAACGCACTGCTGTAAGTAGGGTGACCAGATTTTGAGAAGCAAAAACCGGGACTGGTCACACATTTAAGTAGGACTAAAGTGATTTGTTAGTTTCATGTCTGACCTGTGTAGTGGATTGTCTCTTTAAGTTGTTCTTGCCAAGGCGTGTCTTGCTTGTGCATGCGCTCTGACTCAATGTAATGTTTGTTTGAATGTGTTCGTGTGCATGGTATGGCTGTCAGCTGCGATTCAGTTACAGCTCTAGTGAGCTGTTGAGACCTAGGTTGACAGGACGTGCTTTGTGTTGGGCTTTATGGAATGCAATAAAGCTTACTCAAAAGGTGAACCCTTTTCGTGTGCGATCTTTCCACTACATATTGGCGACGAGTAGGCCAGCCCTTGGACACCAGCCCATTTTCAGGATTTTATCGCAAGTTTGTCCGGCGCCCGCCCAGGATTGTGGAGAACCGACTGAGTGAATCCCGTGAGTGTCGGAGGTTCATGACTCACGGCGTATGGGGAAAACCCTTCAGACCTTGATGCATCGGCCAATCAGTGTAGCGGCCAATCAGCAAACACCTGAGGGAAAGAGGTTCAAGCAAGCGTCTGTCCTAATTTGTTTCGTTTTTAAACAGACACAATGCATTCAGTCAGTGGGCATCTGACCTCACGGGTAGCCGGTCGGGGCGAGAGATCCTGCCTCTCATTGCAGCTACATGTCAGCGAGTGCACGCCCTTATTTATTTGGTTTCTTGTTTCCAATCAGCAAGCCGTCATTTTCAACTGCTGATTTCATTTCCCTGCTGTTAAGGGAGCATAGCGCCGACGTTCTTTAGGTCACACAGGCCATATTGGATTGTGGTCTGCAATCAGCTGTTGCTTCAGTTCACCATCACTTAGGTCAGTTTGCTTCCTGGCATTCTCGCAAAATCCCAGCATTTGCAAATTAAGGTATTTGAGATTTGTTTTGATAACTGTCTGCAACTGCTTCTTTTCTTTATTTTGTCACATCGTGCTTGTGTTTTGCTATGGCTATTCCTCAACAAACATTGGTTATGCAACCACCACCTTTTCTCGGTCAACCTGGCAAACCTATCACGAAGTGGATTCATTGGTTTAGGTTATTTGAGAACCATCTTGTCACTAATGATGCCGCCAGTTACAGCGCAAGCTTGCTTTGTTATTTCGTAGCCTGTGTCACGCTTCACAGCAGATTTTTGGCAGTTTGCCACCCATTGCTTCACCATCCGGAGATGGTCCATTGTATGTTTATTCAGAGTCTATTGCTAAATTAAGTAAGCAGTTCTCGGATGAGCCAAATAAAATGCTGGAACGCCATGCATTTTACAAACGCAAGCAGCAGTCACAGGAAAATGTGAAGAAATGTTTCAGCCCTCAGAGATGTAGCTTCCAAATGCGAATTTGGCCCCAATTTGGATATTTATATTTCGGACCAATTTGTCTTCAATTGTATTTCTAGAAAGGTAAAGGAAAGACTTTGGAGTTGCAGAAATGCTACTGTGGTGGAGGTTCTTGATTTGGCCAAGAGTATTGAGGGTTCGCTTATTTCCTCCAAAATTCTGCACCCAGATTCAGCTGCTGTCAGTTCAATTTCTGCTAATGAGGAATGCACTGAATCCTTGTGTGCCATTATTACTAGAGGAAAAGCGTTCAGGAGCTCAGGGAAGATAACCTTTGAGTCATGTTACAGATGCGGTTCCAAGACACATCTCAGTAACTTTCCAAGCTGCCCTGCGGTCGGCAAGAAATGTATCTTGTGTAAAAAAAAATAAGTAAAAAAAAAACTTGGACACTTTCAAAGAGTTTGCAGGAGTGTCAAACAACCAGTGAAAATTGGGAATGTGGATGTTGTCACATGTGCTGAGTCTTTTAACAATGTTATACTTACACTCGATTGTGTTAATTAGGTTTTACCTGTAAAAGGTCCCATGTGCAAAGTTCTGATTGATGTGACGCTTACTGTTATGGCTGACTCTGGGTCGCCCATAACCATTTTAAGGGACTCTACATTCCATAAGTTTGGGGTGTAGATCATGCTTTGTTTCCCACAGATGTCAACCCGAAAGCATTCAGCAAGAAAGACATCGAAATGTTCGGCTATTTTAACACTAAGGTGTCATATCTTGGCAGGGATGTTGTGGGGTGGCAAGATCTTGCGAGAATGGGTTTACTTTTGGTTCTGGGTTCTTACCGAGAAGTGTTGGATGAGATTCCTATCTTGATAGTCGATAATGTCCAGGAGTCTGTGGACAATATTTTGACTATCTTCAAGCCACTGTTTTCCAAACAGGTGGGGGAAGGTCAGTGGTTTTGAACATACAATCAGGTTATTTCTCAAAGCTTAACCTATTGATCAGAAGGTTGTCCCTGTGCCCTTAAGTGTGAGAGCGGGAAACAACCTTTACTACGCATGCATTACATCGCATGCCATTAGATAGCAGTCTTTACAACGCAAGTCGTTACAACGACTTGCGCTGGAGGGCGCTATAGGACAAGGAATAGTTTAATTTACTATCCAACACCTTCCCTACTGTACGTAGGCTGAAGTTGGAATAGTAAATTTAACTACTCCGAAGTCCAGCGCCCTCCAACGAAAGTCGTTGTAACGACTTGCGTGGTAAAAACCGCGATCTAATAGCATGCGATGTGAATGCATGCGTTGTATAATCATACAACCGTGAGAGCGGGACTTAGGAACACTCTTAATGAGTTGTTATCCCAAGGCATCATTCAACCCGCAGATTCCTCTCGGTGGGTGGCACCCGTTGTCGTGCGCAAGAACACTGGCGAGGTCAGACTATGTGCCGACTTGCACGCTCTCAACAAAAACATAATTGTGGACTGCGACCCACTACCTAAGATTCAGGATTTGCTGGCTAGTCCGGGTGGAGCTTTGTGGTTTTCCATGATTGACCTCAGGTCGGCATATCACTAGGTTGCCCTGTCTACTGAGTCCCAGGATTTAACAACTTTCATGACACCCTATGGGGCGTACAAATACCGTAGGCTGCCCTTTGGTTTAGCGTCTGCTGCCAGCATGTTCCAGAAGCTTATGGATAGCTTGTTCGGTTATATTACTGGCGTGTAGGTGTACCAGGACAATATTTTGCTCTATGCCAAGGACTTGGACGAACATAACAGAATCCTGAGGTAAGTTTTGTCCAACCTGCTGCAGAGGGTATGACAAGGTTGGAGAAATGCAAGTTCTCCACTAACTAGTTTAAATATCTGGGGCATACGGTGTCGAGAAATGGTATTAAGCCAAAGGAGTCTCTAATCAAAGCTATCGGTGAAGCTAAGGCTCCAGCGGACAAAGATGCTTTACACATTTCTGGGGCTGGCAGAATATTACGCATGCTTTGTTCCTGGGTATGCCCAGTTTGTTGAGCCACTGAGGGTTTTGATTAGAAAGGGGCAGAGATTTTCGTGGTCAGATGATCAAGCCAAAGCCTTTGAGAAACTCAATGAGTTAATTGTTATGTCTCCGGCTTGGTGTTCCTTTTGTGAGAGCCGCTCCTCTATGATTACGGTGGATGCCAGCGCCCATGACTTGGGTGCAGTTCTCACCCAGTGTGACGAAACCATTTCCTTTGGGTCCAGGTCCCTCAAACCATATGAGTGCCAGTACAGGACCATTGAGCGTGAAGCCCTGGCGTGCCTGTGAGCTGTTCACAAATTTAGAATATACATATGGGGTACCAGGTTTGAATTAGTTATGGACCACAAGCAATTGGTACGTATCTTAACGAATTGTGTGCTAAATAGTATGTCCTCCAAACTCACCAGATTAGTCTCGAAGTTGCAAGAGCACAATTTCGTTAGTAACCATATCCTGGGTGGTAAACATTTTTGGGCTAATTGTTTGTTCCGCATGGCACTTAATGACTATGAAGATGACCTAGTTGTAGATGATGTTGAATGTGTTGCGCTGGTTGATGTCCTGTCTGAGTACCAGTCTGCTGTGGGTGAGGATCTGGTGTTAGGCAAGGTGATTGCATACATTGTACAGAGATGGCCTGAGGTAAGGGTTTTGGAGGGGGATTTAAAGGCCTTTGCCCAGGTCTCTGAGTTATCAGTGGAAAATGGCATTGTTCTGAGGAGAGATCGTTTTATTCCACCTGCCAATCTGCGCAATGTCATTATTTCCCAGGCAGCCATAGGGCATTTGGACAGCACAAAAACATGCATGACGATCAAGAAGCATTATTGGTGGCCTGCTTTGGACAATCAAGTCAAAGCCATGGTGCCCCGAATGCCTCTTGTGTGACAAGCACTGGAAGAGTTTGCATACCCCACCTCACTCCACTCCTTTCCCTGAGAGGACGTGGGAGAAGCTAGGGTTATATTTCGCAGGCCAATACTCCAGTTTACCAAGCAACATGAGGTACACCATTCTACTCATTGATTATCATTCTAAGTGGCTGCATCACGCATTTGTTTGATCACCTGATACAGAAGCAGTCAGGGTTTCTGACATGCATGTTTGCTCTGGAAGGGGCTCCTAAGTTTGTGGTGACGGATAATGGTACACACTTTGTGTCAGAACGCATAAAACAAATTCTTGTGTAGCATGAACATAAAGCAACTCAAAGTAGCGTTGTATTCTCCACCTTCTCATGTTCTGGTGGAGCGTGGCAACATGGTCATTAAGGAAGGTGTGCATACGGCCCTGGAATCAGGTTTAGATGATGCAGCTTTTGTTGATCAAAAGGCCTGGAGCAACAATACTTCTCCACATTGCGCCACAGGATTTGCGGCTTTTTCATTATTGATGGGCAGGATGGTTCACACTCTGTTGTGACCTTCGTGGTTGAGTGAGAAAACATAGATGGTGATGTCATGCTGTCCAGAGATGTGGCCTCTAACACAGCAGTCTAGTATGAAATTGAACTTTGATAAAAGTCACAATCAGGCATGTGTGAATGTGGAAACGTGACTGGGGGATTATCAAAAACCCCATTAAGACCATAAAAGTGGAGTCCAAGTTTTTTGTTCCTTTGCAGGTGGATAGAGTCGGCAAAGGTGCTGCGCTCATTATGGACACGGGTTGGTGGAACAGGAGGCAGCTGGTTAAGCTTACCTCTGATCAGATTGGCATTATGGGTAAAAGGAGAGTTCTCTTCCAGGGGATACTCATCAATAGTCATAAGCACTGAATAGTCCCGCCCACGTGCGGGGACCCCGGAGCAATAGCCAATAATATGCATATACCTACATATATATCCATAAACACATATAAGTAAATATATATATATAGGTGATATGCATAAAACAAACATATATGCAGCCTGATATTATATACTAGGCTCAGAAAACCTGCCTCATTGCATGTAAAACCTTTTAAATTTGAACAACAAATAAACATACCCCATGATATAATCATGATTAAAACAAGTAAACCACTTTAGTTTGCTTTGAAACAACACAACCTTTATTTTCAAAGGTAAAAGGGGTAAGTCCATAGAGGCAGGTCAGCCTAGAGAGGCTGCATATAGAACAGTTAGGAAAAAACTGGCGCCGTGCCTTTAAGACCTCTTGGAACCCTCAGGCTCCCATCATGCACTACAGGTGACAGTTAGGTCAGTTCTTTTTTCCAGCTCCTTCTATGAGGACCCTGGAGTTTGAGCTCCCCAGTTAGTGTTTTTTTTTATCACTAATTCTGGTTTTGAGTGGAATATTGTTGTTTCACTCGACGTCTTTACTGACTAGCTGTTAGATTCAGCTGTTTTTTCCCCAAAATTTTTCACTTTTTTCCCTGTCAAAATGCCGGCCTTATTTATTAAGTGCCCGGCCTGTGGAAAGAAGATGTCCAAATCGGACCCACACTCGGTCTGTATTGCTTGTCTCCCTTCATCACACAAGCCAGACCAGTGTTACCATTGCAGCAAGTTATCCAGAAGAACCCTTAAGGATAGGGAGAAGATAAAGCTGCACTCTATGCTGGAGAGAGGAAGTAAGGCAAGTGCTAAAGGAGAACTGTCAGCAAGAAAGCCCTCCTCTCACTCAAGACGCAAAGAAGACGAGAGAAGACATCGGTCGAGGGACAGATCAACGTCCAAGGTACCGTTGTGCTCTGAGTCAACGTCGAAGTCGACACGTCCTTCGACGTCGAGGGCTCCAAGTCATCAAGAATCGCGTAGGCGGACCACATCTGGCTCACCTACAGCGAGAGGCGGTGAGATACCGACGTTGGCACATCAACGTCGAAGCCCGCCGGCGAGAGCACCTCCAACGACGTCGAAGACACCACCGACGCCGAAGGTACTGCAAGCTTCGTCGTCAAGCAGAGCGGTTTTAGTGTCGACGCCGGCAAGACAATCGTCGCCGTCGAGACATTCGACATCGAAACAGGCATCGTCCAGGGGTTCGACGTCGAGAAGGGCACGTTTGGGGTCGAGAAGACAGACTCCGAGGAAGTCGCCTTCGACGGTGAGAAGGTCGACGTCGAGAGCGAGATCGCCGTCTAGGACTTCGGTGTCGAGGAGGTCGACGTCGAGAGCGAGATCGGCGTCGAGGAGGTCGACGTCGAGATCTAGGTCCCGCAGATCGAGGTCCAGATCGCCGTCGAGGGGGTCGACGTCGAGGAGGTCGGAGTCAGCGACGGAGAACATCCAAATGGCCTCCAGGAGTGCTTCTTCCTCTCCGGGGCTTCAGATCGTACAGATCTCGCCAGAGCGCTCTCCAGCTCCGCCTGCACACCCTGTAACAAACATCTCTCCTAGATGGCTGGGAGATATAAGGGAGTGGAAGATACGGAAGGTTTCCAGGGTGGTCCATTCACGTAGCAGATCCAGGTCTCCATTGATACAGTCGGTGCACTCCTCAGGGCGGCATGATCGACGAGACCGGTCACGCAGATCTCCATCGGTGAGAAGGCATACACCCCGCTCTCCCAGAAGTAGAGCTTCTAGACCTAGTCATCGCTCTCACAGGAGTAAGAGCCATAGGTCGTCTTCATGGTCTTCATTATCTAGACCATCTAAAGCGGACTACTCACCCACTCTTTCCTCAACAGCTCCGAGTAGGGTATCCCCGATTGATGATCTCAACACCTTCAATGAGGTTTTGTGTAGGGGAGCGGCTAAACTTCAGATTGAGATGCCTGTTCATGTACCAACAACCTCAATCATCTTTGAAACGCTGCATCAGAGGGCGTCATCCAGACCTCTACTTCCCTTGGTGCCTGGTCTACTGGAGCCTGCGTTGCACAAGTTCTTGACTCCAGCTTCAGTGGGTGCTGCTCCCTCAAGGATCTTAAAGAAATATAAAGCTCCTGACACAGACCCTCTGTTTCTGAGATCCGATCCACTTCCGGATTCAGTCATTGTCTCGGCCGCACGGAAGAACCAGACAGGGGCAGCGTCTTCCACGGTACCACCTGACAAAGACAGTAAGGCCATGGATTCAATAGGCAAGAGGATGTGCAACACCTCCGCATCCTACATGAAGGTAGCCAGCGCTTCGGCCTTGCTGGGTCGGTATGACCGCTCTCTCTGGGACTCCCTGTCACGTTTCACGGACAAACTCCCTAAGGAGGACAAGCAAGACTTCCTGGAGGTCCTTCAGGAAGGGGGCCTGGTGTCCAACCAGATCATCAGCGCGGCAGCGGATGCCTCAGATCTAGCATCACATGGGTACTCTCATGGAATCTGTGCCCGTCGTTCTTCCTGGCTAAGGTTAACGGGGTTGAAGCCGGAGGCCCAACATCGGATCCTGAACCTGCCGTTCAACGGATCCTCGCTCTTCGGATCTCATGCCGATGATGAGATGTCGCGCATGAAGACAGAACTGGACACGGTCAAGGCAGTGGGACTCGAAAAGAGGAAAGACTTTAAACAGCGCTATCGCCCCTACGATCGGCGCAACTACCAGCAGAGGGTTCAAACCCCTCAGTGGTCTACACAACAGCACCAAGGTAGATCCCAGTACAATCAGCGACGTCCAGGCAGAGGACGAGGAGGTTCCTCCAGGCAGTCTGCACCAGCTGCCAAGCAGCAGCAACAGCAGAAACAGTGAGTGCTTGCTTCCCCTAAACCCGTTAACCACTCCGGTGGGGGAAGCATTCGTATGTTTCTAGAAGAGTGGACCAAAATTACACTGGACAAGTGGGTTCTAAACATCGTAAGGAACGGATACTCCATCCGGTTCAAGTCACCTCCACCTTCTATTCCTCCCCGGAAGACCACCTCCCATCACGTAAGTCTTCTACAAGAAGAGGTATCTGCCCTGCTTTTAAAGGAGGCCATCGAAAAGGTTCCATGGCAGCAACGTCATCAAGGACTTTACTCTCGTTATTTCCTAGTCCCAAAGAAAGGTCTCGGCAAAGAGTTCAGGCCCATTCTAGACCTCAGGCGACTGAACAAATTTATTCTGAAGGAAAGGTTCAGAATGCTGGCCTTGCATCAGATAATTCCACACTTGCACCCACAAGACTGGATGTGTTCCATAGATCTTCAGGATGCCTATTTCCACATTCCCATCTCTCTGAAGCATCGGAAGTTTCTAAGATTTCGCATTCAATCCGACCATTACCAATTCACAGTCCTACCGTTCGGTCTCAAGTCAGCCCCTCGCACTTTCTCAAAGTGCATGGCAGTAGTAGCGGCGTTCTTGAGAAGGAAACAAATATTCGTCTACCCCTATCTAGACGATTGGCTTCTCAAAAGTGCTTCCCCAGCACTTCTGCAACTACACCTCGCTTACTGCGTTCGACATCTGCATCGATTGGGTCTGCATGTCAATTTCAAAAATCCATCCTCAACCCAACGCAGAGAATTCATTACTTGGGGGCAACTTTGGACACGGTAAACGCAAGAGCGTATCCTTCGGAGGAGAGACTATCATCCATCCTCCTCAAGTGTCAGACCATTTTGCGGAAACCTTACCCAACAGCCAGACAAGTCTCGTCTCTTCTGGGTTCAATGGCATCTTGCATCTTTCTAGTCCCGAATGCCAGGCTACACGTGAGACCTCTTCAACAGGCTCTGGAAGATCAGTGGTCCCAGATCTCCAATCGCTGGGAGGACACGATAACGATACCTCTGTCTGTCAAAATCTCCATCGGCTGGTGGATGCGGAGGTCTCATCTTCTCGTGGGCAGCCCTTTTCACGAGGAACCGCCAAAGCTGACTCTTGTAACAGATGCGTCTCTTCAAGGATGGGGCGCCCACATGGGGCCCCTGCAGGTACAAGGCCTGTGGTCGGAAAGGGAACAGCTCTATCACATAAACATGCTGGAGCTCAGGGCAGTTCATCTGGCCCTCAAGGCGTTCTTTCCGTCCATCAAGTCCAATGCCCTCCTTGTTCAAACGGACAATACAACAACAATGTTTTACCTGAACAAGCAAGGGGGCACCAGGTCCAGGCCTCTGTCGCTGGAAGCACAGGCGATCTGGAGGTGGTTCTGGCTCGGGACATGAAGATCTCAGCGGTCCATCTTCCGGGCATCCTAAATGTTCAGGCAGATGGCCTAAGCAGGCATTTCGCAGAAGCGCACGACTGGGCGCTAAAGCAAGAAGTAGCACAGGACATTTTTCAAGCCTGGGGGAACCAGACATAGACCTGTTCGCAGATGCAGACAACGCAAAATGCCACGTCTTCGCCTCCAGGTTCCCACAACAAGGCTCCAAGGGGAATGCTCTATGGATAGACTGGTCAGAGACATTACTCTACGCATTTCCACCAGTCCCCCTCATTCCTCTAGTGATCAGGAAGCTGTACAGATCCAAAACGAGGATGATCTTGGTTGCACCAGACTGGCCTCGCCAGTGGTGGTACCCGGACCTTCTTCGTCTTTCGACAGTACCGCACAGGAGGCTACCCTGTCATCCAGATCTGCTGACCAGGGCGGGCGGCAAAGTGTTCCATCCCAATCTGCCGTCCCTGAAGCTAGCAGCATGGCTCCTGAATTCATCCAATATGGACACTTAGGTCTCTCTCAGGACTGCATGCAGATCTTGAAAGAGGCTCGACGTCCTTCCACAAGGAGAACATATGCTTTCAAATGGAGGCGATTCTACATGTGGTGTACTGCAGAGGGTCATGATCCTATTCATGGTCAGGAACAGGTACTGTTACCATATTTACTGTCTTTGGCAAAAGCAGGATTGCAATATTCATCTATTAAAGTTCACTTGGCCGCGATAACAGCTTATAGGAAGTCCCCAATCAGGTTTCCTTTTTAGAATGCCAGTGGTTAAGGACTTTTAGAGGGCCTAAAGAAAGTCTATCCTCCAGTGAGGGCTCCTTCTCCCTCTTGGGAACTCAATATCGTTCTCTCCAAGTTAATGGGCCCTCCTTTTGAACCTATACATAAGGCCTCGCTGCAGCATCTTTCTTGGAAGACTGCATTCCTTGTGGCAATCACGTCTGCTCGCAGGGTGAGCGAGATACAGGCTTTGTGCTCGTCGGAGCCTTATCTCGCTTTTCATGCAAACAGAGTGGTACTAAGAACTCACCCGAAGTTCCTTCCGAAAGTGGTCTCGGAGTTCCACATCAACCAGTCGATCACTCTTCCCACTTTCTTTGTGAACCCTGTCACACCTGCTGAGAAGGCATTACATTCACTGGATCTTAAAAGGGTGTTGAAGTTTTATCTGGATAAGTCTAAAACTGTACGCAACACTGACAGATTGTTTGTTAATTACGGACCATTGAACACTGGCTCTCCGGCCTCTAAAAGGTCCATTTCTAGGTGGATTGTGTCATGTATTATGCTATCTTATCAGCTAGCACACAAACAGCTCTCAGGCAGGCCGAGAGCACATTCTACAAGAGGAAAAGCAGCTACAATAGCTATGCTGAGTAAAGTTCCTATTCAAGACATATGTAAAGCAGCCACATGGCGTTCAGTGCACACTTTTGCACACCATTATTGTCTTGATTCTGACACTCAAGCTGATGCTAGGGTTGGCCAGGCATCCTTGAGGAACTTATTTGGGTAATATAAGTTGGATTGGTTGGCATGATATAATGGTATTCGCCCGCAGAGTATGGGGATGGCTTGCTACTCTATTCAGTGCTTATGACTATTGATGAGTATCCCCTGGAAGAGAAGGATAAGTTACTTACCTGTAATCCTAGTTCTCTTCCAGGGGTATACTCATCAAAGTCATAAGCAACCCTCCCTCCTCCCCGGACGAATACCATGTTCATGTGAGATGTATCTGTTACCCATACTGTGTTCACACTGTTTACGCCGTCCAAAAGAACTGACCTAACTGTCACCTGTAGTGCATGATGGGAGCCTGAGGGTTCCAAGAGGTCTTAAAGGCACGGCGCCAGTTTTTTCCTAACTGTTCTATATGCAGCCTCTCTAGGCTGACCTGCCTCTATGGTCTTACCCCTTTTACCTTTGAAAATAAAGGTTGTGTTGTTTCAAAGCAAACTAAAGTGGTTTACTTGTTTTAATCATGATTATATCATGGGGTATGTTTATTTGTTGTTCAAATTTAAAAGGTTTTACATGCAATGAGGCAGGTTTTCTGAGCCTAGTATATAATATCAGGCTGCATATGTTTGTTTTATGCATATCACCTATATATATATATTTACTTATGTGTTTATGGATATATATGTAGGTATATGCATATTATTGGCTATTGCTCCGGGGTCCCCGCACGTGGGCGGGACTATTCAGTGCTTATGACTTTGATGAGTATACCCCTGGAAGAGAACTAGGATTACAGGTAAGTAACTTATCCTTGTGGTCCAATATGCCGATTGGGCACAGTCCGGGTTAATTCGGGAAGTCTGGTCACCCTAGCTGTAAGTGACGTGAGGCATTGGGGGAGTGTGTTATGTGAATATGCACACCGCAAGCAACATGAGGTGCTGCCCGAGAACATCATGTGAAGATGCACACGTACGTCGATCCCAATCCCTGCTCTTGTGCTCATCCGTAACCAATTCGTACACCAGAAGAAAGTTCTAAACCTCACACGGGACTCCCTTGTAGCAAGGAGTTGTGCTCAAATTCCTCTCAGTACTCTTGTAGAATGAATAAGTCACCCTCCTGTGCTGATTGGATTCAACTTTTCCATGAAGTGCTGTGCTGGTCATGCACCTTTCCACATGGATCCACCTTCACCACGCAGCATTGCCGCCTGCACGTCCAGATTGTTGCCAAAATTGTTTTAAAGGAATTGTGGGTAAGCATATTCAGAGTATAAATAACTTAAATCCGAGTTGCAAAACTAGAGTGGTGCCTTCCTAGCTGTCCAGGGAGCAACTGTCACAGTTCAGAATGTTACCACACAAACATCTAACAGGAACACTTGAGACGGTTCTGGGCTAACCGTCTACATGCAGAGTACTTTATAACATATAGTTGCACCACAATTTAAAATGTCCTGCTGCAGCGGTCCAGTTGGCGTTATCACTCAGCCACTGTTCTTTTCCTTCTTACTCGTGCTGGGTTATCGCTCCCTGCCCTTCGCCATTCCAGTAGCAACTGTTTATAGCGTCCATATAGTTAGTATGAGCTATTTCTGGTACTGAAATGACACCTGCCACTTGTTATTGGGTTTTAAATGACAATGCATATTTTTGTGGAACTTGAAGGTACAAAAGATTGAGTTGGCTTTCAAACTTTTAGGCAGCAGAGTAGGCACAGATCTGTGCTTCGGTAGCCAGGGGGAGCCATGTGTTTTTGGGGAAAAAAATTATTGGGAGAATGTGTTTGCATTTTTTCATTAGTCGCAGTGTAAATACAGTGGTATGAGCTGTAAAAAGGATGTGATTTTGCACTTCCTTAACTAGAAATTGGAGGGACAGGTTTATAGCTAGTAATATGTTTGCATTAAGAACACCAGTAGAATAAATTGAAGATCGACATTTCTACAGCTCGATGAAGCTCATCCTAATGTACCGATGACTGGAGACCCACATCTACATGAAGTCTGAGTTCATTGCAGCAGATGGATGCAGCCAGTCCCTGAATGCAGAGATGTCTGCGTGGGAAAGAGGGGGGGGGGGGGGCTACATGAGGCCATGCAGCTCCTCACAACCGATTACCTCCTCGTCCGTCTTCCTATCCCATTCCTTACTAGTGAGCAGCTGGTCTGCGCCACAGAAACCTGTTACCTAGCAAAGGTCAGTTATTCCCCCAATATGGCGCTGCCTACCCGGCATGCATAAAGGGGGAAGTGCTTCACCCACACATCCTGAGAATACCAAAGAAACCCAAGGAAAAAGAAAAACACAAAACGATCACCGTAAACAGAAACACGGAGGGAGGGACAGGCTCAGGAATGGAACGAGAAGACCAGGACTCAGAGTAATGAAGATTACCGGTGAGTAACCAGGCATTCCTTCCTAAAGTCATCACTAGGCAAAAATATAGAATACTTACAACTTGGAAAAAAATGGGGGGGGAAATGAAAACCTCTACTTTTTACGAAATGTGGCGGCGAATAACGCCACGAGCCAATACAAAAAGGCGGCTGAAAGAATCAAGCTGGTGGCTGAAGAGGGCCGACCCAAAGACCCTTTTATCTGTAATATGATCTGTTTATAATAATGTGTGTTGTGTATTAAGTTTTATGTTATCATGTGGGCGTCTAGCGTTGAAATGAGGTGTTTTAGACCACAAAATCGGTCTGTAACCAGGTATGAAAGGTACATTGATTCTGATATGTAATTATCTGCATTAAATAGCATAATTTTATTAGCCAAACATTACAAAGTGTGGATCCGTATAGTCGTTTGTTTCTACAGGCAAATGCAATTGGCCGTAGTGCAAAAACTGTCCGCGAGTTTTTGGAAAAGAACTACACAGAAGCAATCGAAACTGACAGCGACACAATCAAGCTAGCAATAAGAGCTTTACTTGAGGTAAGTGGATTCATGCCGTTCTTACATTTCCCCTTCTGCGTTGAATGTCTTGTCAATGCCTTTTGTTGAAGTTTAACCTGCTCTAATGCTTGTGCTATAGGTTGTTCAGACGGGTGGTAAAAACATTGAGCTTGCCGTGATAAGAAGAAACCAGCCGCTGAAGGTATGAGAGCGTCATTGAGGTGTTTTATTATTGTACTGCATATTTAAATTCCAGCTGAGAACGGTGTCGCGCCATATGGAACGAGAGCTATGATTGCCTACATCTGTACCATTCAATATACCTACTCTTAGAGGCCATACTTCTACTTTATAGAGAAACCATTTTGTAGGGCACTGAAAATAGGCTTTATTTTGTAGTAATTCTATTATAGCGACATCATCTTAGGCCTGAAACTGCGACTGTTTCAGCACATTTAACTGTAGCGGTTATAAGAGCACCGATAGTTTCTTACACAAGTCCTTTTGTGATTGTCAAGTTATTGAAAACACTGACACCTTGTGGCTGGATCAGATATCTACTCAGTCAAATTTCAAGTTAGGCCATTTTGCCGTACAGATTAGATTGGAAGAGGCTTACAAAAACAATTGTAGGTCTGTAGCAGCAATTAATAGAATAGGTTAGTCTTTGTAAAAAGAAAATATATCCAATTAACGAAGGTTACTTTGACAGCTAGTTTAAATATAGGCTGTAAACCGATCGACAGTAGTAAGGAGTGTTTGCTTTTGTACTTAGAACTCTCCCAGGACCTATTCACTGCACAGCATATTTCATTCCTATGAATAATGCATGTGCAGACCAGAAATGCATACATGTAATTCAAAATAGTCCTGTCTCACCCACTGTGTTCACCACCGCACATGTTAAAATCTGACCCAGTAACCCATGTTCCATAGTCCCCAACCCTTTGCACGTACAGACTTGCTCTTTTTAAAAAAAAAATTTAAAGGAATTTTGTTGTATGCTCCACCCACCATTAAAACAAGGAGTTAATAGACTCCACAGCAAGAAAGACCTATGGACTTCATCAGTAGCAACGTTCTGTTATTGTCTGTTTCCTATGTGACCTGTTGGACTTAAAATAATATAACCAAACTCCTCTTGGTCTTTAGGTAACACCCGTCCTAACAAAAGCTGAGCAGGCTCATTAGTTCCACGCCCCTTCATCCGTGTCACCCTTCCTAATATTGAGGTTTTACTATCTGTGGATAGTTATGTTATGTTAATGAATTTGTAAAGTGCATGGCTGCCCCAGCAACGCGGCGTCCCAGCGCTAGTTCCAGGTCATATCACGGAAGGCGAGACGGGGCAGAGGATTAGGCCGGAAATAGCCAAGATAGGCATCTAGAAAGCATACAATGAAAATTCCTTAATCAACTTGTGCTCCATCCCATCCACCTCCCCTAAATTTGTGATCTCCTCCCCCCTTAAATTCACAATCTGTGCTAGGGCACCCACCTCCGCTTGTAGTGCAGGGATCTTGCATGACTCTGATGAGGAGAAGAAGGATGGACATAATGAAAATTACCTATAAGGAATCTGGGCATTACTCCGACGTCCACTCATCCTAGTCACAGTCCTTAAAAAGAATACGTTGCAAACATTTAGCGGGTGCTGTACTGAATATATCACACACGTCAGGCGTGGCAACTAACGAGCACCTTTAATGAAGGAAAAAGACAAAAATATGGACAGCAAATTTGAACTTCAGTCAAACAGAAGAGGCAGCACACGAAGAAGCCACACTCAGCACAGCAGCCTCAACGGGAGCTGCAGAGACATACCGACAATAGTGGAGCACAGAAGTGCTGGGAGGAAACCCAGGTGACCGTCTTACAGGTATCAGGCAGAGAAACTCCTTTCTGTTACCTCGAGGAAACCACAGTACCCCTCGCTTACTGCCCACGCACAGAAAAGGCAAGCAGGATCCCAGAATCAAAATAAGTCAAAGCAAGAAGTAAAGCCAGCCACTAATGGTAGATACTGAAGGATTACCTACTATATAACCCAGACCAGAGCACGCAAAGATTGCATCAATTTTACTAAAAGCCTTGGCTCGATTAAGATAAGCTCTCATCACTCTTCCAACATCAACCGTATAAAAATCCAGCCCAGCCAGGCAGAATCCCATCAGGAGGCATATGAAGGAGGAAATAATCCTGAGGAACCTGGACATTTCTTTGGGTCTAATGGCAGGCAAAGGCTGCAAAACTAAACCTCCTCGTGCATGAATCTCCAATAAGGCTTCCTGCAAAGAAGACCTTCAGTGCCTCAACATTTTACTAAAGCAATATTTTGTTGTACACTCGCAGGAGACACGTAGAAGGTTTCAGTATTAAGATTTATTAAGAGAGATGACTATGGTTGGTGCTCCCTCTCCAGCCAGTAAGTAACTGTCTCTCGAAGGAACACTGCAGAGTCAGAGAACCATAGAATCCTTACATACCAAACTCGCAGATGCTGCGCAAACTTTAAGCACCAATGTCACTTAAACGACAGACATCGGCTTAACTCTGAAATGCCTCAAAAGGCCAAGCTTGGAAGCGCAAATGTCATTAAAACAGCAGACATCAACTAGTAGATGGTCCAACAAGCAAACACCACTGAACACAAAAGCCAGCACTGGAGTTGTGTACATGAACTGGTAGGGAGATGCACTAACAAGTATATGTGTGATGTGCAAGAGTCATTCAACAAGCAGACCTCTATTCCATCAATTGAGTGGCACAGTGAATCATCAACATGCAAATGTCTATACGTCTTTAGAGATACAACACATCTTCTCCCCTTTACAAAGTAGCTTGATTTTTTTCCCCCCAGAAATGAAACCAAGAAAACAAAAATAAATAAATTCATACTACATTACATAATCATGTAAGTACCCACAGCTGCAGAATCTCCGTGTCCCTAATGATCTCCTCCCTCCCAACATTTGTCCACCATCTCCACTAGTGTTGCTGGAGACAGCTCCTTCTCCCCTTTCATTGGGCTCTTGATACCTAACATTTCTACTGACATTACTCCTGGCATCGATATGAACATCACTTCCTACATTTCTGCCCTACACTTCACCATAATCCATCAGCATGAAACTGCTACAGCTCTCCACACCTTCCGCACTGGTACCATCTCCTTTCCCATATAATGCCACTCTTATCAAATTCTACTGTTCATTGTTCTCCAAAATCACAAACAGATCATGCACTTCTTTCACCTGAAATGGGCCACGAAATTTCATTAGCCCACCTTCAATGTGCCCAGACTTCAATTTGACCAGGCTGCCCACCTTGCTTTTCCTACCCCTTCCACTCTTAGATTCTCCTCCACCTTCGAGAACTTCCTGACCACCAAACAATTTCATCCATGCGCGTGACATTTTGGTAATGGCCTTCCGCCCTCTCATCATATAAAAAGGAACTTTCTTAGTCACACCGCTTTCAGTGGCTCTCTACGCCCAAACCAGATCACTCCACATGGCCTTAACGTCCCCTTTCTTTTCCACCGCCAACACTCCCTGTACCATGCCTTTTACCCTATCAGCAATACCATTTGCCTGGGGATGGCACAATGACGTACATGAGTGCATTATGCCACAAAAATTAAAAAATCGCTTCATTAGGTCTCGCCTAGCGATGCAGCGCAAAGCGCTGCTCGCTATGCGAGATCTATTGTTGCCGACTTTTGCTCCGATGCGGGACAGGACAGGTGCACGCGTATGGCAAGACAGGAGATGTGCACGCGTACGGCTCGCGGCGTTGTCACAACGCCTGCTCGCACCATACGCGTGCACATCTCACGGCGCCCGGACAGGCCATGTGCACGCTCACGGCGTCTTTCAGACAGCCGATGTGCACGCTCATGGCGTGTCCTTCAGCGTGCGCCTTACATGTCTCACCGGGGCTCAGCAGGTCTACAGAATTGCCCCCATGATGGAGCGGCCCGCTGTCTAGCGGGTCCGCTAAAACAATGGGCGCGGCAATACACCCAGCCAAGCCCTCACTCACCGGCTGGTTCAGGAGGGCGTCTCTCCTCGGTCTGCAGGTTCCCTGGCCGTCTCCTCGGCACGCCGCGGGGCTCTCCTCACCACTCGGGAGCCCCGTCTTGCCTCTGGTGCCATGCAGTCTGCCTCGCTCTTCGCCCGGTCCCTCTCATGGGGCCGGGACTTCAGCATGGAGCCTGCAGGGTTCCGGACGTTCTCTCCGGCGGTTCCTTCCTGTTTCTTTCGCAGGCCCCGCCCACGTCCCAACGAAGGCTGCCTGACTTCCGGTTTCGCCGCCATCTGCACCGGAGGCATGGAGTGCGCCCGCGATGTCGCCTCCGTTTTTCAGCTTGTTTTTCAAATGTTGGCAGGTAAGCTACTCTCACGTGTTGTGCAGAACGGCTGGTCAGCTGTCTGTCTTCATCACGACTCGCCTTGCAATACAAACAGAGTGAGATGCGCAAAGCGCCTGTAGGGCCAGAAACCCATTGGTGCATGTGACGAGAGACACTCGGGCGTGCATGGAACACAGCTGTGGGCTCAGAAGGGTGAAGATCGGCTAAGGCAGCCTCCTCATTCATGGTCATCCAGTTTCAGTCACTGGCTGCTGTCACGTGACTAGCCATCAGGTGACCTCTGAAGAACCCTCCGGTAAAGAAGAGCTTCATTGGTACATTTCAGCATGCGAGCTCAGCAGCAGCTCCTTTAAAGCTCGGAGGACGGTTCTCACCGGCACTTGTTTGTTTCACAGGACCCAGACTGACGCTGTGCTTGAGAGATGTCTTCCTGTGTGCTCCCTGAGCTCTTAAAGTACGTGGACGAGCACCAGGACCTGTATGTTAAGGTTAGTGGGAGCTTGGACACCGCGCGCTGCTTCCGTTTGCTTCTTGTTGAACGGGATTCCCAGCCGGCCCTCAGCTAGCCCACTTGTTCTCGGCTATGACCAATGAACGTAGCTCTGTTTTTTGTAATTTATTTAGATAAGAAGATCCCCCCTCCCCTCCCCCCTCCCGATCAAGGTGGTATTGTAAAAGTGAAGTATTTGTACTGGGCACGCTCTCCTGGATCTTAGTAAAGCAATGCACTGGCTTCAGCAGTGGGCTATATATTCTGGTACTGGTAGCAACCGAAATTGCTGTATGTCTGTTTTTTCCACGCTGCAAAAGCCTTATTACACATTGTATAGTTTTAGGTATATGCGCGATGATCATTTATCAGCACAATGTGTTCTTTCGGAGTTGAAGGATAATAAATGTTAATTACAGACAATCATTGGATCAGATCGCACATTGTAGTACCTTATCCGGCGTGAGTTAGTTATGCACCCCCTATTTTTACCGTTTAATTCACCGAAGAACCCCTACCGATTTTATCGACCTTTGAAGAATGAAAGGCTGAGTCGGCTTTGAAACGGCATAAACATTTGTATGCCCTTTAGTCCTCCCACAGATGTTTGTAGCTGTGTACTAATCTAGTGATCTATCAGTTCATGCTTTCCTCATCTTTCGAAATGCAGTGGACTGATGTTACATTCTTCAAACGAATGCGATTATCTTGTCAAACTTGTAACTAGGTAAGCCAAGTTTAAGGTGGCGATGCTTAACTACTACCTGTCAACAGAGGACATTTTATTATGCACCTTTGTGGAAAGGTGACAGACCTCACTGGACAAGTCAGAGTAATCTGACACTTCTCTAGTGTAGAAAAGGGCTGTTGTATATCACTGGCCAGATGTTACAACAAGCATTTGCAATGCAATAGGTCTCGCATTTGCAGAGTTTGAGCTATTGGCATTGTAAATGATAATGCCTTTTATTTATGTTTTAAAAACCAACACATAACTAAAAAGCATTGCCGTTAACAATGTCAAAAGCTCAAACTCTCCCAATTGCGAGACCTATTGCATTGCAAATGCTTGTTTTTTCTGATGTCATTTGAGTCCCGTTACCAGTACTCAGTTTCATGGGATATCCTTCCTCTTCAAAAATTTCAATCAACACCTTAATTGTGTTCCTTGTAGTGATCTCTAGCATAAATTTCACAACCAGCCGTTTGGAATGTTTATCCACCAAGACTAGTGTATATCTCAACTCGGCAGCAACGCTTCCCATGGGCCCAATGAAGTCTGCGCACACTGTATGCCACAGTATACCTGAATCCACAATCATCCCCATAACTGACTGTTTTCCCTACCTTAAGTCTTTTCTCACCTCCTTACATTCCTTACCTAATCACAAGAAAATGCATTGGTCACATTAACCGGGAGTCCGGGCCACCAGCGGTTTCAGGGGATAAGGCAAGGGCTTTCTGACCGTTTTAGAAACATCTCTAATCTGCAGATCCGGCAGACGAATTGAGCACGACTGGATTACCTGGCCGAAGTGGAGCTTCCCCAGTTGACAGCTGAGCACAGCGAGGAGCTCGGGGGGCCCTATTGGAGATGACAAGGTCCAGACTGCCATCAGTGCTCTGAAGCTTCACAAATCGCTGGTTCCTGATTGGTTCACTGCCCAATTTTATAAAGCCTTTTGTTCCAATCTAGTGCCCAATCTAACAGCCCTGTTTAACTACATGGCTGAGGCCCACATAGTCACACACTCAACGAGGAAAGTATTGATATGTTATCCTGAAACCCAGCAAAGACCCACACTCTTGTAGCTCATATAGGCCTATAGCACTGCTAAATCTAGACGCCAAAGTGTACTCTAAGATCCTTGTCACCAGACTAGATGACATTATACTTGACCTGATCCACCCAGATCAGTCTGGCTTAGGCAAAGGCAGACAAACCCATGATAACTTACAGAGGGTGGTCCACCTGGTTGAAAAAGCTACCCAAAAACATATTCCAGCTGTGCTGTTAGCACTATATGCAGAGAAAGCTTTCGGTCGGGTGGACTGGTCCTTCCTTTTTCACACTCTTCGGCAGTTTGGCTTTTGTGAACAATTTATAGCTATGGTGCAGACCAGTTACACCACTCCACAGTCACGGGTTCTGGTCTATGGGGTGGAATCTGATCTCTTTAGCTTGGAGACTGGGAAGAGTCAGGGATGCTCCCTTTCTCCACTCCTGTTTGCCCTCAGTATCTAGCCTTTAGCTGCCAAGGTGCGCGTGACTCAATCCATCCAGGGCCTCCCATTAGAATCAATAGAACAGAAAATGTTTCTATTTGCAGATGATGTGTTGCTGTTTCTTACCTCCTCCCCCAGATGTCTTTGGCAGCTCTACAAACAGAATTAGCAATCTGTGGAAAAGTAACAGGATTCTGCATTAACCTACACAAATCCTTCCTGCTAAATGTGAGACTGCCTACCCGAGACATGGAAGCTCTGGTCAGCTCCACTCCCTTTCAATGGGCCGAAAAAACCATCACTTTTTCAGGTATCAAAATCACCCCTTGCGTCGCTGATTTATGCTGGACAAATTATCCCCCGCTCTTACAACAATTAAAGGCAGACTTCAAGAGATGGGCACCCATGTACTTCTCGTGGCTCAACCGCATTCGTGTGATCAAAATGACCGTCTTACCTAAGCTACTATACCACTTTCAAGGTCTCCCATCCAGTTAGATCATGACTTTTTACCTGCTCTTCGCTCTCTGGTAACCCGATTTATCTGGCAAGACTGCAGGGCCTGACTGCCGTACAAGGTGTTAAGGCTGCTGAAGAATGCTGGGAGGTTGGCCCTTTCTGACTTTCATCTCTACTACAGAGCAGCACAATTAAGGATGATTTTTGAATGGTCCTTTAGAGAATCTGACAAACACTGGCTCTACATGGATGGAGTGGTGGTGGGCAGATATATCTGGGATGTAGTGTGAAAACCAAGAGTGGATCGACCCCGTAACACTTATCTTAGTACTCCAACTAAAACTAGTCAAAGCGTGGGATGAGGTGAACTGGGCCTCTGAGTGGACTAAGTTTCCCTCCCTTTTTGTCTCTATTCACTTTAATCCAGCTCTTGCACCTGCCCTTGCACCAGGCCCGTTTAACCTCTGAAGGAAGGGGGGAGGGGGTAGGGAGATGTCTCACCATCTCTTATTTGTTTCATGGTTGGTAAATACTCACCTTTGAGAATGGTGCAAACCTTGGAGGGACATCCCCAGTTTCAATCACTCTGTAGGTATGCGGGAGGCACACTACAAAATACTTTATGAATGATACCTATACCCTGCCAAACTGAAAAAAAGCTTTCCCCCCACGTCTTATCTATCCTGGAGGGGTTTGGGCTCCTTGGGGACTTTCGTCGTATATGGTCGGACTGCCCGATCATCCGTCTATTTTGATCTGAAATCCTGGCCCAAATTAAAGATGTCCTGGGATACCCGCTCCTGGACACCCTGGGATTTGCCCTACTGGGTTTGCGGGATGAGGCCCTTAGGCGTCAAACCTCTAGCTACTGGGCAATGCTGTGGTTATGCCTTGAGGCAGCTAAAATAGCACTGGCTGAATCATGAAAGTAGAGGGAGGCACCCTCACTATCTCAATGGCATGCTAGGCTCTGGCAGGCCATTACTATAGAGCGGATGGCCGACATCCTTCTAGATAATTATAAACACTTTGAATATACCTAAGGCCCCTTTGTGGAATTTCTCTCCACAGGCCTCTCGCACTTTGCATGTTTTACACTTACACGAGCGCTCCATCGCTTTCAAATTTAGGATTAGGAGATTTCGGTGCTTCGCCCCATGGTATTTTTTCTACTGCTCTATTGTTCCCTCCTGCCTCACTCATTTCCCGCTACATAATGTGCCTCTGTACGTAATTCACTCGTACTTTTTGTTTAGGGTTTTAAGGGGGGGTGAAGGGTTTATCTTGGTCATTGTTATTATTCAATTTTGATGTACAACTGACAGCTGTATCATCTGGTTGCAATATTCAGACAAAGGATACAGTCATATGGTGGAAACTGTATACAATATTAGCGATTTTAATGTGTATTAATGGTATCCTCTACAAATATTAATGTCAGAATTTGGATGCATGCGCTAAAAACTCAAAGATTGACAAAAAACTGCTATCAGATTTTTGTGATTACGACGGGGGATATCCAACTGGACGTTTCAGTAGGTTAAATTACTCCCTGGTTAACCATGTCTTCCAACATTCATTTGACCTCTTGCATAGCAATAACTGGTACTTTTCTCACCTATGATGAACAGGTACAGCTTTTGGTCTAACTATAATCTTGTGAATGTATTTTTAAAGTTTGTTAGATAAAACACCCCTAGCCCCCTCTACTATTTCTTTCTGCTACTGTTGTATCACTCACCACCAAGGCTTGCTCTTGGATTTATAATTATATGCAGATCATATTGATGTTTCCACCCAAATATTGGGGGACCACTTTCAGCAGCATACACTTTTCCATTAACATATCATTCTTGGAACTTAATCTGTTGGTATGTACCCAGTTATGTCAATCTTCCCCCTCTGACACCCACCAGGGTTAATAACACCCGGCCACTGTGCTACAAACATTTCCCTTGTGTATGAAGGTATTCAGGGACCTCAAATCCACCATGAGATGAACCAAGCTTCCTTTGATTTTAAATTCAGCCTTCGGTCTACCTATATTGTCTTGACCATCAAATATGTACCATATTCTGTCCACTTCTCCATCCTCCTCTAGGTTTTCTTGTACCGCGGCCACCTTAAACTTAGCACTGTTTTTCCACATGCAAGCAAAATGACCCATCGGTTCACTTTGTCTACACTCTGCCTATAGCAAAACAATTCTTTAAATCAGCATTGTGAAAACTGCTTTCACATCTTGTTCATATGCTTTCTGTACATTTGAATTTATTTACATTCTTATTCTGTGATATTTTCGTGCTGCTTTTAGCATAGCCTTTACCAGTGCTGAGTACTACTGTATCATCTTGTTCAATACATGACAATTCCACCATTACTCTTTCTTTCCATTTCTTTCATGCATAAGTGTGATTGCTCCACCACTTTCGCTTTTTTGATAGCATCCTTAAGTGAAGTATTCTTTGCTGCTCCTAATCTCTCCTGTTTTTTTTTTTTTTACTTCTACACTGTACAATCAATTGGTTGGGGATTCTCATCCATCATCATACCAAATTGACATTTGACAGATAACTCATGCAACCTAGCACCAAATTCCAGTACTGTTTCGTCCACCCTTTGTGGTTGGTATAAAATCAATGCCTACACATGACTGTGTTTGTGTTCTTGGCAAATCATTTTTCTAGTCTTTTCTTTTTCTCTATATACACATCCTCAATTTGGTGGCCATCACCCCCCACAGCAGCTGATAAATACTTAAAAACATGCTGACCCTCTTTGCCTAATGCACTCAACAAGAGTGTTTTTTTCCGTTAAGAGCAAAATTCCCTACCATCTAAAGCCACTAAGAAATTTTCAAAAATATCCTCCCACTCTTCCCATTCACTGGGTTGACTTCCAGGTTGAGTTAGGAACACTGAGGGTGGTATTATTGCAGATGAATCCATAATGAGACCTGCACCTGCAAAAACAAAACTTATTAAGCAAGCACACCCTAAGTGCCTAAAAACACAGCACATTTTGCCAGTCCTTTCTGTGATGCACCTGTTCAAGAAACTTAATTAAAACCAGTGCCCTGTATATACATTTCACTGGTTCACTACAGCCTTTCATAGTCCTCTTTCTATGCTGGTGACCCTCCTTGTCCTTCAGTCTCTGTTGCTCTTTCCAGATGACGTATCCATGATTGACAGCAGACATCTGAATCACATATGCTGTGGATGCTCCCTGAATCACTTCTGCCGATACTGCCGTCCCGCCTCCAACACTTCCACACTTAGCTGTGGCTGCTACCAAGAGTCACACCGTACCAAACCCCGCCGACGCTGCCGCCTCAGCCCTTGTAATCGCAAGCTCTGCCCAGGGTCGCGCAGACTCGCATGCTATAGTGGTTGTTGCCGTGACTCGAACTCTGCTATTCCTGTTTGGGTGAGTCAGCGTGTGCAGATACACACTGCATGCACACCCCCTTCTGATGTCTGCAATAGCACTACGGGGTGCCCCCACAGTTACCAAATTATCCACCCTGGTGTGAAATACACTGTCAATTGGAGAGCCACTTCAGTATTACATTGAATCACACCCTCCTTTCGCTTCTGCCCGCCGCACGTGCAAGCTTTAGGCTCCTTTACTTTGTACAAGTGCTCTAAAGTAGGTGAGTCGACACCCCCGTTTTCTCCATGTAACATGCAATAGCGCTAGGCAGGTTCATCGGCATGGCACTCTTACAATCTAAACTGTTCATTGCAAATGTAGTGGGTCCACACACCAACAGTGGTTACATGCAGTCATCTCTCTGTTCTTCTGGCTGGAACTCGTCGCCAATTTTGTGGTACACTTGCAGGAGATTCGTAGAAGGTTTCAGTTTTAAGATTTATTCAAAGAAATGACTACTGTTGGTACTCCTCTCCAGCCAGTAAATAACTGTCTCTCGAAGAACACTGCTGAGTCCTAGAACCTGAGCATTACAGAATCATTACATGCCAAACGTTCTGCCTATATATGTGTAGTATCTTCATGTTATGTTAATAGTGTTCCCCTTTACCTTGTAACTAGCTGCTCAGCCAGTGTGAGTGTTCTGTGTGGAATGTTGACATGAGTGGAATGCTTGGGTGCCTGGTGTGAGTGAGGCAGATGGGCTGAGCAGCTAGAAGGCTGCTCCTGGTGGGGCTGCTATCCTTGTTACCTTTGATGCTATCCTTGAATAAATAACTTAAAAGACACCACCTGACTACGTCTGCTGTGTCACCTCGACTCATGGAACCAGCTTACTTCAATATGTTTAAAGATACAGCTCCTAAATAAGCAGTTTTAACAGGTGAGAACCTCAACAAAACTTCCACTTAGGGTCCAAAATAAGTACCCCTCAAGACCAGAAAGTACCAAAGGCAAATCACAAGACTGGGCCACTCCCCAAATTTGGCTGTTTGAGGCTGCGTCCACTGTCTTGCACTAAAAATATCTCCTAGCTTCGCATTCTGACCCAGATCCTGTAGGCACAAAAGCATATCAAGGACATGACCTTTATGGATTCCATTCTTTGTTGCTCATCAGCAGATAAGGATATCAATCACATGAGTACTGAGGCTGATGCACTGCAATCTGGGTATTTCAAGATGCACAAAGACTGTCCAGTCCAGGTGAGCTTTATTCGATTTTTGATTCATTAAAATCATAAAAGCACAATGTTAAACAAACAGTTAAAAAGGAAGAAATTATTTTTTCCAAAATTATGTTACAGAATACAGGGAAATAAGCAATGCAATTCATATGTTCATAATTGAAATGCATAATTTGAAAAGAGAACATAATAAAAACCATATATATACACCTAAAGATGCAAATTCACTGTTTTACACAATAGCTTCACATAGTATTCCGGAACCTGATAACAGCCTTTAAGAAAGAAGAGATGGCCATAATAATATAATCATTTTCCAACATTTGTAATCTTAAAAAGGCGGTTCTACATTGTCTTAAGTCCCATCTTCTAAGAATAGGGATTAAAAACTTTTTCCTCGGGACTACATAGTATTTACAAAATAAAGTGCAGTGCATAGTTGTTTGTGTGGAAATATCGTCACATGGACATATAGGGGAATGTTTTGTCCAATCATTTATTTCAGGAAATGTGACCAATCTGAAAAAAGACCCACAACGAAATCTGGCCAGAAGCATACGGGAAAAGCTGCTCTGTACTAATGCCAGGTAGGGTTGTAGACCTATGCATGTGGTCATCAAGTGATTTTCCATGACCGTTTTCTTCTCTCTCTCGATGAGCCAACGTTTGCTCTCTAGATGGTTCAGGCAGTGTGCCTTTAGAGATTTTCTGGATACAGTTTCCAAACTACTAGGTTTATCAAAGTATTCCGGGTGGCCTATGTCGTGCGCCATACTTTTTATATAGCTAATCCATGGCATATTCGCCACCCTGTCCAGTTTGAGGCAATCCATGATTACATCTCTGTTAAAACCCGTCTCCGTAGATGCCCATACCTTGTGCCATAAAAGAAGGGGATTGATCTTTATAATATCAGAAATATATGGGAGACCAAGTTCCCTGTGGCAGCTAAAAGTGGCGGTAGAACTGGGTGTAGTGTAGCTCCTATTTCCCTAATAGGCTCTGCGCATTGGAATAATATACCCTATAGGTTTGACATAGGACTGAGGTCGGTATGTCCCTATCGAGTATATTAAACTTAATTACTTGTGCCAGCTAGCTCAGAGGCCACTAGAAACTCCTTGACAAACAAGAAGGGAGTAGTTTCTGGCAGCCGCAAAACATGACAACTTTGTTTCCCTTTAGAATCAGAACGTGTCCCAGAGTCGTGGAAACAATAGATAACTATTTCACTCAGCTCAATCGTGCATACTTAGTTTTCCTCAAAGATACACAGAAAGAATAGACGGGTGTTTCAATAAAAGATTTATTGAACAGTCTTGTTTCTCGTGTAAGTTAAATGTGCTGTTATGATCACAAGACAGTATGCAAGATAAATAATGTACAGCGTAAGCAGTAGAAATAAATAATACTGCGCTAGCATGATCTTTAGCAGATATTCATTTACATAAATAACACAGACTAAAAATGCGAGTACTCATACAATGCGTTTCTAAGCTAGTTCTACCCCAATGTACCTAACCTAGGTGTAAGGAGAGGTATGAAGTAGGTAAAGTATTCCTTACTATGGTATACTAAGAGTATGTTTACTCTAGTATGCCTAGTATGCCAAGAGTCCCTCTAGGTTCTAGTCCGCTCCATACCTTAAGAATGAGAGAGGTGGGAATCTCTTGCCAGACTCGAACTCCAACACCCCGCAAGGGAAGTCAGATCACTGGAAGCTGGACTCTCTGCGTGCAGGGATGACAGCGTCTTCTCAGTGCGTCAGGCTGGGATACGGGCTCCTCTGAAGTCGAGGTCTCCTCTAGTTTACAAGGGCTAGGGAAGGTATATTTATACCTGAGAGGTACCTCAGAATGGTAGCATTGACGTGAATCGGACAGCGGAAGACGTCATGAATGAACCCCTAAGGTATAATGGTTCATGCATAATAGATGAGTCTTTGAAGAAATCAATAGTCCTGTGCTAGGGAAACTCCCGAAGCCTAAGGGTCTGTTCTTCAAGAACTCGTTGTGACGTTAGGGTGGACGGATGTCGGAGACCATGCCTGTATTTGGAGTGCACGGTTTAATGCCTAAATAAGGACTGGGATTTTATGCCTATATAAGGGCATGGCGAAATGTGCCTATACAAGGACATGATACAGGAAAACCTATATACGGATACCCTAAGAGGAATACAACATGGGAACCGCCAACAAATAGCGCATGAAGGTATTTTCGCAACATTGAATTTGATCTATACATTCAATACCCCATATGCCAGCCCCATAGGTCCCTGTTGAAATACATTTGGACTTATAAATGGCCAGCAACTCTGGGACGGGTCTTGCACCTAGTTTCTTTGAAAAGTTAGTAACTGCTCCTATGGCTCTCGAGAGGGTCAGCTTCCTAGCATTCATGGCCACTTTCCAGGATCCCTTTCTGTCAAAAGCTATTCCTAGATAGGAAAAACTATCTGTGCTTTCAACTTTTTTATTATCAATAAAGATGTCACATGTCTTTCTCGTTTTAGTCCCGCAACTCATTGCAAATGTCTTAGCAATGTTTACCTTTAGGCCCCTGTCTGTCATATAGGCAACAAAGTTAGAGACAGACCTTTGTAATCCCAGCTGTGTCCGTGACATTATAACAGCGTCATCCGCGTATAATAAAATAGGGACTGGGGTATCCCTAATGGTTGGATAATCATGCTCGCTCAAGTGCTGTCCTAGGCTATTTATGTAGAGCGAGAAAAGCAGGGGGGCAAGGATGCACCCTTGCCTCACCCCTCTTTTTATGGGGAACTTGGCTGAGCATTCCCCCTGCTTCCCGTATCGTACCCTCGCACCTGCCCCCCTATATAATTCCTTTATAAACGTCAACAGTGATGGATCAACCTTTAGATTTTTAAGAGTGTTCCACAATTTGTCATGTTTAACACAATCGAAGGCGGAGCTTAAGTCCACAAACGTGAGGAAAAGTTTGCCCTTCTTTGCTTTTGTGTATTTATCTATAATCAGTGACAAGTTAAGTTCCCTGTTCAATGGTGCCTAAGCCTGAGCGAAAGCCATATTGGAAAATTGATAAGACTCCTGTCTCTTCAGCCCATGTCTGGAGCTTGTTTAAAATGATCCTTCCCGCTATTTTCATAAAAGCATCCAATAAAGAAATCGGGCGGTAACAACTAGGTTCATTTCTGTTCCCCTTTTTAAATATGGGTATCACAATAGCATCATCCCATGTGGGAATCAACCTATGGCGGTTACAACTAATTAATACGTTCATTAGAAGTGGAGCCCATAACCCTATATTAGATTTATAGGCGTCCACCGGAATGCCATCGGCCCTGGTGCTTTCCTTGAGGCACTCTCATTTATGGCTCTAGTTACCTCCTCAAGGGAAATATCAATCTCTATGGGGAACGGTCCATGATCAGTATAATATTCTGATCCCGGCACTGGTGTCACTGACGTATTATCATTTATGGTCTCATCGGTGTAGAGACCTGAAAAGTATTCTACCCACTTGTCTCCACTTATGGCCATATCTACAGTGTCGGTCTCTCTATTATTAAAGAAAGGAGCGTTGACCGCTCTCCAAAAACCAGTATTATCTTTCTTTATGCAGGCCTCATGTAGAGCCTCCCATGCTTCCCTTTTTAATTGTGCCCTGCGATTTTTTTTTAACGCTAAACGATACGAAGTTCTTGCCTGCCTTATTCTATCCTTACACCTCGGTTCGTTATGCAGGGCATTTTTTAGATGGGTAAGGGCCTTCGTGCATTCTTTGTCGAACCAGCCCTGAGAGGATTGCTGGCCATGTCGTTTTTCTCGCGTTAGTAGTTTCCGGGCCTCAGCTGATATCTTGAGGAAGGCATTAAATATTTCATTGTCATCCCTATCCTGTGAGAGGCATATCTCTATTTCCTCTGAGGTGTTATTGATCAGACGTTGGAGGAATACCACAGGATCCACTTTTGCCCAATTTAGAGTGTACCCATTTGTTCTAGCGAGATAGATGTCAGAGTTATATAATAAGTTCCTATCAGTTCTGCTCGCCAGCCCTCTTATGGAAAGATCTAGACATATTGGATAATGGTCACTCATTAAGATGTCGAGAGTCTTACAAGTAAGTACATTGCAAGAATATCTCTTAGAAATTAGGGCAAAATCAATGATTGAGTTGCATCCCCTCCCGTTAAAGGTCGGTTGGAACGGCATGGGAGGTGAGCACAATTCATTTGCATAGCCTAGATCAAATTGAAAGGCTATGTCATTTAACAGATCTCCTAGGCTTGTGTGTAAGAAGTGTGAGGGTGTATCTACATTATCCTTCCCCAAGCCACAGATACCCTGTTCACTGTATTGACACAAGGGACAGTTAAAATCGCCCATCCAGATAATGAACATGTCCCCCGACATTTTTCCCTCAAGATTTTTCAAGGATTTACATAGGTTAGTGAGGACATTTGTCATCAATGTTTTAGGAATGTTGTTATAAAAATGTATTAAGACTACATCCTTTTGCCCACCTAGGTTCATTGTCAGGATCTGGTAAAATTCGCTGCCATCTATGATTTTCACATTAGTAACCGCTGCCGCGTTGGAGACATATATACATAGGCCTCCTTTATTGCGACCGTGTTTACTGGTACTCGCTGGGGTAATAAAAGTTTGAAAGCCATTTATATGCATCTCCTCAGTTGCCCATGTTTCTTGGAGGCAAATTATAGTATACTCATCTATACATGTTATCCATTGAGGGTCTCTTACTTTAGCCGATAACCCTGCAATGTTCCAAGTTAATATTCTACACGTACTGCTGATATTTGGCTTAGTCAATTCTCCTACATTTACCCTTTGTGTATATAATGGAATATGTTCAATTGGACCCTTACCGATGTTGCTTAGAGTTTCAGCTGGGACTACACATCTGTCCCCAACCTCCCTGTTGTTATCTTTGGGCAATGGTTGATCTGATGCCTTCATGCGCTGGATGTTAGCCGTTTTCCTTTGAACCACCTCCCTCCCTGAGTTTAGGATGGGTCAATCTATGTCTTCCATTCCTGTTAGTGGTTCAAAGCGATTACGAAGTGGGACATTCCCTCCTACTATATGTCCCACATGCGAGTCCCTTGTGAATTTTCTGTCACAGGGGCCCGAAACAAATTGTTTTCCGTCAGGCCTATATAGACACCGATCAGGTGGATAAAAGGTTCCTAATGGCAATACATTAATTGCTCAAAAAAGGTGTGACGCGCGCTGTGCGAGTCACCTTGGGTTGCACAGCCTTATGCACATTTGTGATCAACATTATTCACGTACTCAAAAGTATTCAAAAAAGTTCAGTCTGTTTATTTCTATTCATTTTTCAACATTTGTCCATCACATCAAAGGTACGAAATTCCACAGTTTTCTTCCATTTTATTTGCACAGGATTTGCCCATCCGGGCCTAATCACAGGCATGTTATGAAACTCGAATCCTCCGTTAAAACTTTAACATCACCCAATGCATTTCGGTCCTTATGACCTTCCTCAGGGGTATCTACAATAGTAAATGAATATCTGTCAGACAAACGAAATAATTCTTGTGCAGCAACTGTAAATTAACCAACCTTTTTAACCCCTACCGCTTCGATGAAAATTTCAATGTTGTTAAAAATAATACTCGATTCCATCTCCTACTTGCATGTTCAATACCATTCGCCCCCTATCCTCCATTGATTACCAGCCCCCACCCACCAAACAGTGCTCTATAATCCTCCATACAAACATAACATAACATATATAACATAAAAACATAACTCACAATGATTCCACTAATGCAACTAATCATTAACCCGTGATATCTCCTACAAGAATCCTCCCCGCCTTACAACTTTCCAACTCTGCTATTTTAAATGGTTCAATCCCGGTTCCTACCTACGGTGATCCTGCCACGTCCGAACAGCGTGCCTCTAATCTCTTGCATTCGAAACATAATCAGATTTAAATCCCCCCGCGCAACTGCTTAAAAAACCGTCCGTGGCTTCCCCAGCTGTAAACAATTTGTATCACCTGACCATACTCTCCGCCCTCCAGGATTCTCCTACAACCCAACTACCATACCCACAATCCATCTAACGTGAACTCCACATAATCATACACCCTGCATTTTTCAACTTATGCCAAACGACCCCATGACCTCCCCCATTAATAAACCAGAATTCATAGTGCTCTCCCCTGCTGTCCATAAATTCCTTAAAAGAAACGTTTTAAGTGCCAAATTAAAAGTTGCCCCGTTACCAGTATCCACCTCCCCCACCTGTAAAACAAACGTT
The DNA here is from genome assembly GCA_963921515.1 of Calotriton arnoldi. Lineage (NCBI taxonomy): Eukaryota > Metazoa > Chordata > Amphibia > Caudata > Salamandridae > Calotriton > Calotriton arnoldi. Next base: position 831,859 of record CAWUFW010002575.1, read on the forward strand.
AGTTCGGTCGCCCTCTGACATTTAAAGAGCATTCCTTAATAAGTGAAATATCTTTCCCACTATCTCTGTGATTATCAATCCATAAATCAACCAAAAATTAACCAAAAAATAAACAGTGTCCATAATAATCCAACAATTAAATGCTGCAAATGATGCTTTGCTGACATATGAATACTCCATGTTCTTAATGTTCTTCCAGCCAGTGACTCGTTTCAGCGGCCTTTGACGTGAAAAATATTGCTTTTTAAAGCTCCGTACTTCAATTTTCCAGTCGGGGTGCTTAACAAGGTTGGGACGGAAGGTTATGAAAGTCACTGAAAATGTCTCAAAGCACACCCATATTTATGTGATTATGTCTTTTTTCCTCCTTTGTTTTTCAAGTTTGGCGTGCATACCCTCTTAGTGCCCCGTCCCGGGTGCACATATGTAAATACTCAAAAAAGGTGTGACGCGCGCTGTGCGAGTCACCTTGGGTTGCACAGCCTTATGCACATTTGTGATCAACATTATTCACGTACTCAAAAGTATTCAAAAAGTTCAGTCTGTTTATTTCTATTCATTTTTCAACATTTGTCCATCACATCAAAGGTACGAAATTCCACAGTTTTCTTCCATTTTATTTGCACAGGATTTGCCCATCCGGGCCTAATCACAGGCATGTTATGAAACTCGAATCCTCCGTTAAAACTTTAACATCACCCAATGCATTTCGGTCCTTATGACCTTCCTCAGGGGTATCTACAATAGTAAATGAATATCTGTCAGACAAACGAAATAATTCTTGTGCAGCAACTGTAAATTAACCAACCTTTTAACCCCTACCCCTTCGATGAAAATTTCAATGTTGTTAAAAATAATACTCGATTCCATCTCCTACTTGCATGTTCAATACCATTCGCCCCCTATCCTCCATTGATTACCAGCCCCCACCCACCAAACAGTGCTCTATAATCCTCCATACAAACATAACATAACATATAAATACATTAATTGCGTCATAAATAAAGGAAACATTTCCCATCCTATTTAAAATAGCATGCACTAACCTAGGGTCACTAAACGTCAGGACTATACAATCTGCCTGGAGCTCTTTTCTTTCTTTACCCACCCATGCAACCCACCTTGCCATTTTAAAATTTTTAAATGGCACATCAGTAAGGCCACTATGCCTTCCCAGCCAATGGAGAGACTTGTTACAAAGTTCTATCCATGTTTCCAATTCTGATGTCTTCAGTGCCGGGGCATTGGCCAGAATTACCACATATGGTGTTGCTGCCGGTGGCAAATCAAGGCGAGAATATGCTTGGGGCTCCAGGGTTCGCCTTAATTCCATGGGGTCTGTCCCTAAACCATTTTTGGGTCTATTCTTCTCCCCCATCGGCCTATTTATCCCGTTAATATTGTGTTGCTCAATCATGTCTACACTAGCTCCATGAGTTGGGGGTCCAGTGGTAGTAGCCCTGGTTACTGGGTTTGCTGTAGCTATATGGGTCGCACTAGTCGGCCCATTTGCGTGCGTCCTTATCTGTGAGTGTTTCGATGTACCCTCGATGTTTATGCAAGTTTTTCCCATTAGGTGCCCCACCAGGTTGTCCACTCTCTCTGACAATTTTTCCAAAGCGCCAACCATATAGCTATGCAATGCATCTATACTTTTTGAGATTTTTCCCAATGCCAGTGTTTGACCCTCCATCTGAGCATGCATGGTAAGTTTTCCTAAGCCAGCAGTATTTTTGCGTGCAGGTTGTTTTTGGGAGGACATTTTACCCAGAGTAATCCTTTTCTTGCCTTGGGCACTCTTTTTTTCTCCTCCCCGGGCTTTGCCCTCCGATTTTCTGCAGTGGTGTACCCTCCGGGCTACCGGGATTTTTGCTACGCTTCAGGGGCGGTTGTATGTCCTCCACAAGGTCACTCAGGTCACTTTGAACTATGTGACCCGAGATCTCTTGTATAGAACCATTTCGGGGGCCCTGTACAATGTTTTTCACGCTTGAGGGTGTTAAGTCATTAGAACTAAGACCACCCTCCTTCCTTGCCGTTCCCCGCCTTCCTTTTGATAGGGACTCCTCCACCGTATTAATTTGCTCTTCGATGGCCCCCATAGCCACGGTGAGATAAGACAGCAATGATGTTTGACCCGCTATCTTTGCCTCTACATTTACTGCAGTGGCTGCATGACTCATCTTCCTTTTTGGCATTCTTAATGTTTACAATTAATACACGTTAGGGATTAAAAAACAAGATCTTACAGGCTTACTTCTACAAGTGGTAGTCCTTAGTCCAACTATGTGTCCGCTATGAGGGCTTAGAGTGCTGGCCCAGCCCGGCCTCTATCGGTCCCTGACGGGCACAGACGGGCCCGCCCTTGGCCCGGGCGCACCCCCGCGCGTCCCGCGACGCGGGTGCCGCGAGCGGTGAAATAGGCCCCCTGGGCGCTCAGGAACAGCGTCCGCGCCTCAGGGCGCGTGTGTCAAGGGTTTCTGGGGCTTGGAGTCCCCGCAGCAGGCTGTGTCTCGGGCGAAGCGGGTGCCGCGAGCGGTGAAATAGGCCCCCTGGGCGCTCAGGAACAGCGTCAGTGCCTCAGGGCGCGTGTGTCAAGGGTTTCTGGGGCTTGGAGTCCCCGCAGCAGGCTGTCTCGGGCGAAGCGGCACAAAGACTGTCACAATAGGTGTACTGTTGAACCCTTCAATATCCTTTAGGATCTAGAACTTAAAGGCTATTGGAAGGGTCAAGAGTGTTCCCATATTCCCTGCTGCAACAGTGAACGACTGTTCCAAGGCTCTCAGAAGCAGCAGTATCAGAAAAGGCCATTTTATTAAAGGCAAAAAGCTTCCAGAGAAGGTGGGTCCAGACAACCTTCCATAGCAGTGTGAAAGGGTGCTTTCAATGCAGTGACACTTTTGCTTTGGCAGTTCATCGCAGAACCTTCGAAGACAGAAATATTCAGTCACTTTCTATTGTGGCAGAAGATAGTGAGACAAAAGGGTGGTCACTTATTTTGGTTCACTGCATCCATTTTTCCTGATTACACCATTTTTTCATACATGTATACATTTTTTGCTGCTGCACATATTGCATCTGAAAGATGTGACTGGTCCGGTGTTCTTAGACTATTTTGCATTATTTCCTTTTCATGTTTGTCATTAACAACATCGATGTCAAATTAAATATTTTGAAAATAGGATCATGAAATGCACTTTTGGGCCCGTTTGTTCCAAAATGTACTTCACTCCACACCAGCTTACTTTGAGAGGGCCATACTTACTCACCAAGCTTACATACTCTAAATAATGTGTGATAGATATGTTAATTATTTCCTGGAGTACTTTTAGTTTGATTTTCGGTCTTATCTTGATAACCATATTTTTGATGGATGCTTCTAACTGCAGATTCCTTCCCATGTGAATATTCCCCCAGGTGTCTGACTAGATCTCGAAATTCAAAAGCAGTACTCTTGCGCGCTGGTAGGTGGAGTCGTGCAGCTTCGAACTGATGTCTTTCTGCTCTGAAGTGACGAGTGGCCCGCATATAAGCTTCACCCATGCGCGCTGATGTCATTTCTTTTGTTTCTATGCTTTCAGACGTAGATCTGGAGCTCTACTCCTCTTGTCTGAGTTCTTTTCCAAAATAATTATTTTTTACCCTTACCAGCGTGCAAGGGAAATGTCACCTACCAAACAGGGTTTAAACCTTATAGGGAGTACAGCTAACAGATGTCTGTGACTGATCCACACGAGGTTTGCCTGTGCTGACTGAGCTTGGAACAGTGACTCCAGGGCCTGTTACAACTGCGCTCAGATGAACCTGAAGGCCATACACGACTGCGAGGCTAGGCTCTACATCTCAAAACATGAGAAGATTCTGCATCTTCACCTGTCGAAGTTGAAAAGGAAGGTCCCATTCCCACTCCCCAAGTTGTTTTTGCAGCAGATCTTCATCGTGGTCGAAGTCTTCTGATAAGTTGAAGCAGACACACAAAATGTCCAAGTGAGAATCTCTCTCTTCCTGCCACTCAAACTCCAGAGTGCCACTCTGTCTTCTTCCTGAACTCCTGAAGAGCCGATTCTGTATCTGGTCCCGATGCATCCTGAATTTTTGGGTCTGTTGCCAACGTTGCAGCAGATTGAGACCTTATGGAGGCCATACTTCGTATATTTGTCACGGTTCTGGTTCCCTCTGGCCCCAATTATCTGCAGAGGCTGACAGTTGGGATCCCTCCAGCGGGTTAGCCCTCTGCTCCATCTGAGCTGTGTGAACCTGCTTTGGTTCCGTGGCAGTTTTGATGCCGATTTTGGTCTTGGCTCCACTCTGTGCTGGTTCCCTTAAGATAGATGCCAGTGCCTGAAGGTACCAGAAGAAGATCCACCACCCGTAGTGGTTTTTGACTGTGATCCAGTCTTAACCAAGGCCATATTCCAATCCCACGAGAGCGAAGCCAGTAGAAAAACATTCTGGCTCTGACACCTTGCTTTTACTATGCAACAGAGCTCATAGTTTACACCAGCACTTTTGCTATGATTCTGACAATGACTATGATGAAGGGGACAAATTTGTCCCACAGTATGACGAGGCCAATTGGTATGCAGAATTGCAGGATACCATTGAGTTGGACACCTCCCCAGACACTGAACTTGTCTCTTCTCCTGGCCCTGGCACAGAAGAGTGCTTCTTTTGCCATTGTTATGAGACTTTCTGTGGAGGTCCTTGAACTGCAGCTCCCTGCCATGCAAGTACACACTAACATCCTCACCTATGTGCTCTAGCCTGGCCAGGCATCTGCTAAACCTCTCCTGCCACTTAACAAGGCCCTTAATGATGCCCTCTTGGGCACTTGGACAAAGCCATGTTCTGGGCCCCCAGTCAATAGGCAGGTAGCTTGTCGCAATAGACCAATGCTGGGTGATCCTGAATTACTGACTCGGCACCCAAAGCCATAGAGTTTAGTTGTATAGGTGTCCACCATAAAGTAAGCCCTAACGCCTTCCCTACGACCCCAGCTGACCCTGACCATGAATCTTTTGGCAAGTACATATTCTCTTCTACCAGCCATGCTTTATAATCTGTCAATTCCATCTGCCTCTTGGATCTCTACAGTCATGTTTGTGAATATGGTAAGCCAAGTTCTACCAGCAGTTCTGGAGGGCCTACGGATGTCTTTAGCCTAAGCCATACAGGACTGCCGAGATGCAGCAAAATTAGTTTTTCGGTCTGGCCTGTACACAACCGATTGCTTGGATCAGGCAATGGCCGCAAGTATGTTACTTGGCTAGATGAGGTCTTTCGACTTCTCAGGGCATGTCCAGGCGTCATTAATGGACATGGCATTTAACAGCTCTCGCCTCTGTGGTGAGAAAGAGGACTGTGCCCTGGAACGCTTTAAAGAAAGTTGTGAGACAGCACAATCACTGGGGCTGTCTGCCCCTACTACCATGCACTTTCCCAAGCAGTTTCGCCTTTTTCGTAGATATGCCAGGGGTTTTCAATGTCACTAGCACCAGACTCTGCTATGAACACAACCACCTTCTCATCCATTTCACAGCAGAGGCTGCGGACACGCAAGTCAATGTTTAGGGTATTAGGGGGCAACATTCAGGCCAGTCCCCTGGACCTCCAGCAGCCACAACCTCAAAACCACTTTTATTATGCCCTTTTAGACACACACCCACCCTGTAGGAGGCAGGATCAGCTCTTTCCTCCAAGGGTGGTGAGACATCACTTCGGACACAAGGGTCCTCCAGAGACTATGCACTCCGATTCCTTTCTACCCCACTGCACCCTCCATCCGTGCAGTTGACAGAGGGTCACATGGCTATTTTACAGCAGAAAGTTCAGGCCCTTTTCGCCTCAGTAGCCATAGAGAGGTTTATGGCATTGGAAGTGGGGACTGGGTGTTTTTCCCACTACTTCCTTTTACCGAAGAAGCAAGAAGGCCTTTGACCTATTTTAGATCTCTGCCCTCTAAACGCCTTCCTGTGGAAGGCCCAATTCAGGATACTCGCACTGGCCCAGGTCTTGTCTGCCCTGGATCCTGGAAAATGGATGGCAGCGCTAGACCTGCAGGGCACGTATGTTCTTATCTCCAACCTGCAATCCCACAGGCATCATCTGTGGTTCACAGTGGGCCAGAAGCATTTTCAGTTTGCAGTGCTTACTTTGGCCTTACCAATGCCCCTCGGGTGTTCACGAAAGTAATGGCAGTGTTCACAGTGCACCTTCTGAGGCTGGGTATGCCAGTCTTTCCCTACCTTGATGACTGGCTGTTTAAGGCAGGCTTGCCCAAGGCATAAATAAATCACTTCCAGACGACGGTGAGCCTTTAACATTGTTGGGATTCTCAACATGCCGAAGTCACACCTTACTCCGCAGATGATCCTGTTCATCTTAGATATCCTTGACATGGTGCAGTTTTGTGCCTTCCCCCTGGAGAGTTCAGAAAATTCTGGCTATGATTCTGATGTTTCAGCCTCTGCCCTGGATCTCAGTGAGGATGGCGTTGAGGCTCTTGGACTATTGCCCTCCTGCATTCTGCTAGTCCCCCATGCCCAATGGCACATGCGGACAGTAGGCACAGCACCATGGGAACCTGTTGGATTTCATTCTGATTTGGTAGGAGACTGCAGAAGATCTGCAGTGGTGGCTGCTAGACCTTGATTGGGACAGTGGCAGACACCTCTCCTTACCCTACCGAGAGCTGATGGTGGTCACGGATGCATCATTACTGGGCTGGGGAGGCCATATGGGAGAGTGGGAGATCAGAGACTCTGGTCTCCGGCAGAAACCTGCTTCCACATCGGTTTGTTACAGCGCAGGTGTCAGATTGCCGTTGGAGGCCTTCCTACCAACCATCAAAGGTAGGCTAGTACAAGTATTCAGACAATAACACCATTGTGTGGTACTGAAATTGACAGGGAGGAGTGGGGTCTTGGGTCTTGTACCAGGTAATTTCTCTGGTCGTGAAGCACCTGGTAGGATCTCTTAACGCCAGGGTGATTGCGCTTGGTCGCCAACGCCTCGCCGATCACAAATGGCAGTTACGTCTGCAGGTGGCACAAGGCATTTGCCAGTAATGGGGAGAACAAAGGCTTGATCTTTTTGCAACCATTGAAAACATGCAATGTCCGCATTTGAGGGCTAGAGTTCCCAAGAAGTCTCTCTTTCTGAGATACATTTTGCCTACAATGGAGCTCGGGACTCCTGTATGTCTTCCCGCATTTACCCCTCCTGGCTCGAGTTGTAAAGAAAATCATGACCGACCGCGTCCAAGTCATCTTAGTGGCTCCAGATTGGGCCAGGAGGGTGTGGTATCTAGAACATATGGGCATGAGCATCTGTCCTCTAGTCAAGCTGCTGCTTTGGGAGGATCTCATGTTGGAGAAACAGGGCAGGATTCTGCATCTAGCCCTTCGCAATCTGCACCTACTTGTTTGGAGATTTAGCGGCGGACTAGTTTCCTTCAATCCTCCCGAGGTCATTGGTGTTAATCTGGCAGCCCGTCTATGAAATTGTTGTAAGCTGAGTGCTGATACAAGTTTTTGGCTTGGTGCAACACCCTCTAGATTGAGCTGCTGCAAGCTAAGCTGACTGAAGTATTGTTGTTTGTTTTGTTGGTGTCCCAGCAAGGACATGAAGTGGGCACTGTTAAAGGCTATTTGCCAGTTCTTTTGGCTTTAAGTTTGCTGGATCAGCCTTCTTTGTTTAAATCACGTGTTATGATGAGGTATCTTAAAGGTTTACAACATATGTTTCTGCAGAAGCCCATTGTGTTGTCACAGTGGGACTTGAATTTGAAGCTCACTTTTTTTTTGGTCACAATAACATTAGCTCGTTGCGTGAGTGAGCTGCAGGCACTCTCGGTCCAGCTGCCATACTACAAAAATTTCCCAGACAAACTAGTTTTGACCATTCAAGCTGCTTTTCTGCTGAAAGTGTTAACAGCTTTCCATGTTGGGCAAACAATTGCCCTTCCGACTCTCTCACCCATTTAAAAAGGAGGAGAAACTCCATTGTTTGGATGGCAAGAGAGTCCTCAATTTCTATATTGATTGCAGTGACCATCAGTTCGACAATCAGTTCTTTGTGTGCTTCTCGGGAACAAAGAAGGGCAAGGAAGTGCAGAAAAGAACCATCTAAAGGTGGATAGTCATATGCATTAAAACTGCTACATGCTAGCTAAGAAACTACCACCTGAAGGATTAAAGGCTCATTCCACTAGAACCACAGCTTCTTCTTGTGTGCTAGCCCACAGAGTGCCTGTCCTGGATATCTGCCAGGCTGCTACATGGACATCCATGCAGATGTTTCCGAAGCACAATTGCCTTGCCAATCAGATCCGGCTGTCGTAAATATCCAAAAGTCAGGCTCCATTTTGCACTTGTTAAACTAGCCTGTCTTTCTTTAGCCCATATGCTGCAAGTTATTATCTTTCACAGAAATTGAGTGCCAAATCATCCAAACAATGACTTTGCTAACACCTAAGGCGACATGAGTCTACTGCAAGTTTCCTAATATATACATTTCAAGGTCGGACAGTGAGTCAGCAAAATAAACATTGAGGGCTCGATTCATGAAGGTACCTTACATGTACTAAAGTTACGAGTGCGGAATCTTCGCACTAGGTATGGTGTCTCCATCCTTGGGGTCGAATGTTCGCACTACAGAGTGCGCAGTACGGAGACTCCGCACTCGTAACTTTACTTCATGTAAATCACCTTCGTGAATCAGGCTCATAGTCTGAATTGACGTTTTTTTAGTTATACTGGTTTAATATCGCTTCTTAGATTGAGTTGAAGGCCCCTAATGTAGGGTAAAGGTCAGTGATCAACCCTATGATTTGACCACTGAGGCAGAGTGGTCGTAGCCTCAGATTATTGCATGAGGTCATGCAGACTGCCATACTGCGCAGCACCTGTTCCTGTGCTGAGATCGAGCCAATAACATGAGTTGAGCCCATCTGATGTGTGTTTTCCTTTCAAGGGAACACTCTCTCCCGTCTGAAGTCTGATAACCACAGCTTATCTGCTGTGAATGGTTATGCAGTGCGCTGAATCCCCAAAAACTCTATAGGCAAGTTAGCTATTCCATGCTTTCCTAGTGTAGCACATAGAAGTAGTCTTTAGAGTGTTATTTTGCTAGGACCGTTCAAATTATGGTAGAAATGTTCATATTATTCTTGCGGTTAGTGACATGCATTAGTGCTGTTCTAATTAGATTCTATGTGGTTATTACTCATTTACTACGCAACAGAATGAGACTGTTGAAATACACATCTAAAATATATATAGTAGCTTTTTCTTAGTACAGTACTTGTGTGTGATATTCTAAAGCATGACATTGGTTTTGAATTACCACTGCGTCCCTGATTCCTTTAAGGGACTGTTGGTAACCCAGAAAGCACGGACATCACACTGACATGTATGTTAAGTGGGGTTGTGTGGGGCTACAATAACCTGGACTTTCACGCTCAAACTAAGCTCAGACATCCGTGGGTGGGCAAGCCAAACCTAGTAGAACTAGGCCAGAGACCTAGTTTACGCAACACAGTGGGATTGGCATTTTGTTAGTTCAGTCCTGCAGGACTTTTTGGTCTGAGCCAGTTCATAGAGCCACCACCTGGGAAGGTACTGCATTGGTATCTACAAAGTGAGTAATCTGCGGTTAGAAGTATCTATTGGAAGAACAAATTACTTCCTTCGGCAGCCCTGTTTCTGGTAGATAGTCTAACCTGCAAATTCCTCACTGTCCTCTCCCCTTTCTGTGGAATGGGCTCCTTTCAATTTAAAAAGGTCCCAAAACTAGAAACCTGCTCACTGGTCAAGCCAGTTTGTGATGATCTCTGCGTCTGAGGTCGCAGACAAGCCTTCGAAAGCAACTAAGGTCTGCATGCATGGGTGGCACTTGCATGCGCCCATGCTAGTCATTTCTAGAGTGGAAGGACGTTGGTGCAGAGCTGCATGACCTACGGGTGTGCAGGAGTACTGCTGTTGAGTTTCCAGATCCAGTCTGATGTCTGGGTGAATATTCACAGAGTGATGAATCTGCGGTTACATAGAGTGTCCACAAGAAGAAGCAAAGAAGCGTTACTGAAGGTAATTATTTGCTCATTTGGGTGGAACAGAAGGTCGATTTTTTTTTTTTTTTTGACGGTTGAATTTTATGTGGAAGGCTAATATTCGATGTTTAACATAAAATATAAATTAAGCTGGGGCCATTTTTTGCTCCAGTCACAAGCTGCACAGCGTAGATTAGTTGAATGAAAAGTGTAATACGATTTTTCTTCATGTAAATCATTTTTTATTCCATATTCTTCAAGTTTTTACAATTCATAAATGGAGGCGACTTAATTCCAAGCTTCAGATGCTGTATGCATGCCCATCCAGGCTTTGTCATGCAGCACGATGGAATCAACAATACATCCTGGTTGGTTGTGCAAATATTGACCCAATGCATTTCGGACTCAAAGCCCTTCCTCAGGGGTAACTGTAATTTTAAAAAAGGCCCATTAGCATTATATACAACATTAAGGGACGGAATTCAAGATAAACCTTCACAATAAGCAATACATTACCTAAGTGTACACACACGTGCCTCCCTTTCCCCAAATGTGCTGTGAATTACATGCAAACATGGCTCAAAAAACACTACAATGACCCTACACCCTATAGATAACTGTACAAAAATACACGTGCGATTTTCCCCCCAACTCATCATAAACTATGCCTCATGCCACAGTCAAATAAAAGTGCCAACCTAATCTAAACTAAATTCACAACTTACTTTGCCTCAAGTGTAAAGGAAATCCTTTCCCTTTCTCAGCGCTGAATCGGCTGCTTGGTACACATGCGTGCAGCGCCATAGTGGTTCGACAAAATAAAATCAACCGAGTGTTTGGAACCCGTTTAAAAACCCACAGGTGCAAGCCATTAAATTTAACCCAACCATGTGACAGACTTCGTTAACCCAAGAGTAAGCCACAAAAAGCAACAAAACTACATAGACCACAATCCTACAGGTGCTTTTCTCAAAGAAACAGCAGAGTTTTTAAACAATAACAGTGACATACAATTACACTTATTTACTATTATACATTAATTAAATGCCAGTTATAAGAACGATCCATTCCATGTGTTGATTTCGTATTTTAATGCTAAAAGATGACTCATTTAGATGAATTATGCAACTCCTTGTCCCCAGGAAGCCTCCGTGGTTAGATGACAATTTGTTACTATTCTTATTCAACTGGGTGCAAATAGTCAAAGGGACAAAATGAATAACATCACAAAAAGATGAGTCCATGCACTCCATTTTATCACTTTTTCAACATGATTAATGTTCTAGGCAAATTGTGTATGCTCGCTTGTTGCATGCCCTGTTCCAGGCATGCAACAAGCGAGCACGCACAATTTGCCTAGAGCATTAATCATGTTGAAAAAGTGATAAAATGGAGTGCATGGACTCATCTTTTTGTAACATAAAATACAACATATAACAACATTTGCAGAGCAACTCTTCACCTGTTACAGATTATTCTTCTGTCTAGATAATCAGTAAAAAGAACTGAATCTGGCAGTGAGGTCCTATTAAACTAGTCCTTTCCTTCATGTAGTGGTGTGCCATCTCTAACAATCATCATCAGATTTGCAGTATAGAGTGAGGTTATTACCTAAATGTATCTGATCTCCCATTCTTTCTCTCTGTCAACGGTGCCTGATGTGGCACACTTGCGCTACTGTTGGAAATGGCCATCCCCACAGATTTGTGCCTTGATTTTTCACTTTACACCTGCTAACCGGTGGTAAAGTACCTGTGCTCCCCGTTTCTGTGTGATCAAATCTGCATACCCCTAATTGGCATATTTGACTTACCTATAAGTCCCTAGCATATGGTATCAAAGAGTACCCAGGGCCTGTAAGTTAAATACCATCAGTGGGCTGCAGCACCCATTATGTCACCTACTGCAGTAACAGTGCAAACATAACTGCAAGCCTGCACTCCATAGCCTAACTGTGCAGGTTTAAACTGCAAATTCCACCTGTCAAAACCTTTTAACTGCCTAGACCTACCTTTCAAATATTAATAAGTCACCCCTAACTAGGCCTTACCGCCCATAGACAGGGTGCATGGTATTTAAAATTAGGACATGTAAAAGGTTAATGTCAAACGTCCTTACAGTGAAAAGCACCAAAAGCTATTTTCACTGTAGCAGGGTTGGCTGTACCATAAGAAAGCATTGGGATATAATAATACATTTAATATAGTTATCTCCGACTAGGAAACTGCTACAGAGTTCATTTTTGTAATTATTACAAGCTCAATTCATTGGTAAAGGCTGATTTGTAATAAATATTTGGGAAAAGGTACCTTTAGAAAATTGTTTTTCCTGCCTAAAGCCTCTAGCGTTGTTTCCCAAACTTTGGGTCAAGACCCGCTGGCGAGTCGCAAGCCTATTATTATTATTTTGTGGGGCGCTAACATCCAAGCAATGAATAAAGATGCCTTTAGATTCTGTATTTATCTTGTCACATTTGCTGTGCGTCAAAGACAGAGGTCAAAAGTCAGACTGGGATTTCTGCAGCATGGGGATTGGTGTTTACAAACTTCTCTCACTGTGCAGTCAGAGAAAGAAAAGTAAAGTGAATAATGTGACAATCTTGCTGGGGTATAGGTAGTGTGAAAGGAAAGGTCGTAGAATGTGATTTCTTTTTTACACTCAAAGAAATGTAAATATCTGTAAATGAAGTGTATGCACTTAGCATTTAGGAAAGCAAAAATGAAGCACATTTTTTGTAATTTTAAAGTGTGATGGAAACAAAGATTTTAATAGGATCAAAACAAATCAATACACTTTACGTAGTGAAGCACTAATAATAAATATTCACTGAAACCCGATTTCCACACATTATCCTTTAAGTGCAGTATAGTTTTATCAGTAAAGCTGTATGCCTGTGCAAATATAGTGGCCATTTCAATGGAAAATGTGCTGTCTGTAAATGACAGCGAATTACCACACAATGATTTAATTACATTAAAAAATCGCCCGCCTCATGTCCATTAAACCAGGTGGGTCGTGAAAGCTTGTCTAAAAAATGGGTCGTGGTTCTAAAAAGTTTGAAAATCACTGCTCTAGAGGCCCGTTTGCACCAGTTATAACTTTCACCCAGGAGATGAATAGCTTCCTTAATGTGGTGTCAACTTTCCCCTGGAGCTGAGACATAGGCCTTTGGTTTGGGGAGGTGTTCTGTTTATCTGGAAGGGTGGCCATCTGGGTTGTGTCCAAGAACATATTTAACTTCAAAGAGGCCTACCTTGTCACAGGCAGATGAAACCAACACCTAAGCCTGCCTTTCCTTTGTCAGGCCAGTCACCAATCCCGGTAGGAGAGGAGCTACCCCCAGAACCGATTTTGAGTGACCATAGAGGATAGGTTGCTCATTTCTTGGCAACCCCTTTAGGGGTGGCACAGAAGCTCTCCTCAGGTGAAAGAAGGGTTCTGCCATTTACTTTTTGGTAGAACTGTGGATTTGCCCTAGAAAACACAGGAAATATTGCAGTAGTAGTTCGGATTACCCCGTTCGCTTTTATCCCATTGGTTAGGGAGTGGCCAAGAGCATGCCCCACCCTCAAGCTGATGCAAGGCATAAATGTGGCGTCCACAGTACCCACCTCGGAACATTTTCTGGACCTTTCTGGAAGAACAGAAGAGGACTTGACCTGCTGTCGGTGCCATGAAATGAGTCCTGAAGACTGGACCTACTCTCCCTCTTGTACTCAAGACAAAGAAATGGACTCCAAGGATCATAAGGCTGACCCCCTGTTCAAGCTACAAGAGGCCTTTTACACAACTGCCCAGCGACCAGTTCCAACTGGACAGGCTCTGGACCCTGCCTCTGACATCTGCTGGAATAAGTCTTGAACCCCAAGTGCTGTTCCCAAGGTCTCGAACCCTTGCCTGATGTCGGTGTACTCCTCTAACTTTTCCTAAAACCTGGTACTAAGAAACTTTTTGGCCTCAAAGACCGACGAACGGCTGGCACCAACCTACCAAACCGATCTGACAAAGGTGCTTTTCCGCTGGGCGAAAGATTCTGGTTACTCCTGCTCAGAGCTTTTCCGCAGCAGCAAATGAGATTCAGCTGGATCTCATTGAGAAGGTATCCAGCCTCGTGGGGGGTTCTCCCATTTTTTCACTCATAAGGATGGGTTCTCCGACCAATCTACAGGGGCTATGCTCTTCCCTTCCTGTATTTCCCTGAATCACGGAACATCTTCACACCATGCTTACAGGCTCACTCCTTGGTCCTTAAGACAGAAGTCCTTGCTGAAAAAAGGGGTCATTGAAGTGGTGGCTCTGAAAGAGAGGGTCACTCCCTTTATCTTCTGGGTCCCAAACAAGGACTTCTGAATCCGTTCATTCAGTAGGTCAAGTTCAGAATGGAGTGTTCGTGAGACACCATCCTATTCAGCTCTGGAGATTGCTTGGTGTCCCTTGACTTCCAGGACGGCTATTTTAATCTTTTAACTCTTATTGTGGTGGTTAACTTCCTCCTAGGAGGACTGCAGATATTCAGTTAATGATTCCAGTGTGTCTGACCTGAGCTGGAATCTCAGTCCTGAAGGTCTTATGCCTGTTGGGCATCGTGCATCCTGTTGCCACCTCACGCCAGATGGCAGAAAAGAGCCCGACCAGTGATGTCTGAGGAGGCAGTGGGTGCAACACCAAGGAAGCCTCTTGATTCAGGTGCAGGTTTTCCTGTTTGTACATCCAAATCTGCACTGATGGCTGGATCCCTCCAACCTTCTGAAAGTTTGCCCATTCAGCCCTCTGTTGGCTCAGGCTACCGTGGTTGCAGACACCTCCTTGCTGGGTTGGAATACCATCTGGGTGACATGATGACACCAGGTCTCTGATGCCAATCTGTACATAAATGTGTTAGAACTGTGTCGGATTCGCTTTGTTATGAAGGCATTTCTACTTGGTATCAGGGAGCTCATTCAGATTCTGCCAAACACAACCACCACTGTCCATTATATCAACAGACAGGGCAGTGTGCGATCCTGGACCCTACGTAGAAGAGTAGTTTGTCTGTGGAAATGGGTGCACCGATGAGGAATCTTCCAGGAGTGGCTACCCTAGCAGGCTTAATTGTAAGGACAAATGCTCTGTTGCCCTTTCACTGGACGAACATGCGTGGGATTTTTACATTTTTGTCACAACTATGCCCGCTTCACTGCCTGAGTACGCTATGGGTCAAAGGGGGGAATGTACCTCCCGCTTTAAGGTATCGTGTGGGATACGACAGGAGTGTGTTCTTGCCCCCCCTGTTTTCATTATACATCAATGGAGTGGATAAGACTATACAATAGGTTCAGGCTGATGCACCTAGGGTTAACAGTCCACATCCTATTCTCCTACATGCTGATGGCGCAGTTCTGATTTCTAGAACCGCTAATGGGTTTCAGCTGTTGATTGACACTTTTGTATCATATATGGAGGATAAAGATATCAAAGTTAACCTAAAGAAAACCTTTACCATGGTGTGTGGAAAAGGGCAGGCCAAAAAGGGTTCACAAGAATAAGGGCCAGGGCCTGTCCAAAACCTAAAGTTTTCCATACATTGGTAAGCAATTCGCTAGATGTGGTAATTGGGGGACACAGCTGAAAGCTGGGAAACTGAAATTTTTAAGATCCATAGAAGCCCTTTTCGGATTTTCTGCCAAAAGAGGAAATAAGCCAATCAGAGAATTGTTGACTTAATACAAAGCTAATTGTCTCTCCGGTGTTACCTTTGGGGCACCATTGTGGGGTTGGGCAAATTGTGTTCCCTTGCAGCCTCAGAGAACCTCTTTTTAGATAAACTTTTGGCGGTCCCAAAGTCAACCTCCGCTTATATTGTACGTAAAGAGCTGGCAGTACCTTTCTTAGAGGATATTATCCAGACAAGCCCGATTTTGTTTTGGCGCAGTCTATGGGGTAAAACTGGTACGAAGTTTACCAAAAAATTAATATTGGATTGTCTAACACTTGAGAACAGAGAGAAGATCACATGGCTAGCTAATATTAAAAGCATTTTAATGACGGTGGATAAAAACCTTACTATAAAGGACCCCGCTAGTATCTTGCGTTCTAGCAAGAAGGAATTAAAAACTATTTTAATGGGGAAGAGAGAAGCAGGCAGGGACAAACGAGAGAACAGTAAGCTCTCTGTACGTAGTTATTGCTCAGCCCCTATAAAAGAAGGAATACAAAATTATTTATTAATTGTGCGAAATACGCAACATAGATTCTATCTTACAAGATTGCATTTAGGCACATTGCACTTTAAGGTTCCATTTCCTAAAATGGGGGTGTGGTCCCAGACTCTTCCCAAATGCCCATGTGATGGCACTTATAATCAATCTACTATACATTTTATCTTGTTCTGTAAAATTTTACAAGGACTTAAGAAAGCAATACTACGACCCCAAGGAAGCTTTTAAGTATATTTTCTTGTAGCTGCTTTTATTATAACTGCCGTCTCTAGAAGGAAAAGCCTTTCATACCTCGAAGTATTAACATATGAGGATGGACCATGATAAAATACTATATGAAGAGAGATGCATCTGATAGACATCTAGCCGCAGATTCTTTACCTTTGAACTTCCAGCCATCAGGCTGGATCTGGAAGATTTTTGATGGCAGTACCCCTGCGTGCCGACAGGTGGGGTCAGTCGACTCCGCGTGACGTTTTAGGCGTATGAAGTACGATGTTTTAGATATTTATGAGATGAGTATTATTGACATCATTTTTAAAGATCGATGTATAGTTTGACATCAACTAGTTTTTAAATGTTTTTAGATTTTCTTGATATACTGCGAAATGATTTAAAGTGATTCTTTTAGGATATAATTTTATCCGAATAAAGATTGATTGACTTGACTTGAGTCGGAGTTGCACTCCGAAGTGACAGAGGTGATCCAGATTGGGGTTTCCACTCATGGGCCTCTTTGCCAGAACTGGAGGTGTCCTCAGTTTTGTAGCTTACACTTTCCTCTGAGTGGTTTTATGGGGTCTGCTCTCTGACCCTGCTATACGCATTCCTGCTGATTTCTACTTCTGTATGAAGTACTGTACTAGAATATTGCACTACTGATTACCCTAGAACGAGTGCGGAGGATCTGGCATGCCGATCGATTGGCACTCAGCATTTGAAGCCCCTTTCCTTTGTAGAGCAGACTTGATATCACAACAAGAATGGCTAGTCTTCCAGCCCAATGTCAGACGTTGCAGTGCTAAGTAGAGTCCTTTTTGCTGCCTAGTATTGTAGCAGACGTATTGGTGGCCAGGAAGCCTGCTACTGAATCCCATCTAATCAGGCTGCTGGACTAAGTTTGTTCAAGTGTGCAAGTCGGAGGGCATTTTTTAAATCCCACCTTTCTGAAATCTTATGATTTGGGCTGTCCCTTGTGCAACAGTATGTTGCATAGTTTAGCGGTCCCTTCGTTTTTACTTAGACATTAACAGATTCATCTGCTATGGTTGCTACTTTTCTGGAAAGCAGGATTGCAATATGTGATTGCTTGACATTTGGCCTGTTGTATTGCTGAGTGTTAGAAATTTGGTGGTGGACTTCCTCCAGAGAGCCTCCATGTGCCTGTAGTGAGAGCCACACAAAAACACTTTTGCAGTGGCTTGCATGCAAGGTTGAAGCTAAATCTTGAGATAGCCTTGGCACAAAACCTAAAAGGGAGCAATTGGAACCGATCAACAAGCCTCTCGTTACTGTAAAGGAACAAGGACAAGCTACTCTGCTCAAAATTCTTCCTGAATTAAACCAATTCATCACGTTGGAGTTAATCAATGAGTAGAACTGCCCCTACCCTCAATCTCAGGTTTTGTCAAATGAATCAAATGTCAAGATATACAACAACCAGAAGAAAAAAATGATCCACATGACATCCCATTAATAAGAACCAGTATGCCATTTTAGGACCTTCTATGTCCCAACACAGTAAGTAAATGAATGAGCCGAAACGTTTTGACCCCAAAGGAAAAGCATCATAAAAGGGAAAACACAAATGAAAGGTACAGATCCGTTACGCTTTTAGTGCATGCTTCTTGAACAGAATTAATATAATATTCCGATAAAGACTAGGTGTTTGGGATATTGGGTCCTTTAAGAAATTGTATTCGCGCCCATAATGTTATACATACAAATTGTGACTGGTGGCACCGTTGGACTACTCAAATATGTTACAATATGTTTGAATCATGTGTTGTAGTAGATAACCTACTTTGCACACCCTGCCATTTAGTATTGGTTTCAGATTTACATGTTTTTCTTCTAGGCTGGGCTTTCTGTTTCCAGCATGCCAACAATGACTCTTAATAATGTCCCTGAAACCGAAAATGTACCAGGGCACAGACTCCACCTCAGATTGTCTTTTTTTCCTGGCCATTTAGTTTGGATGTGTTTCGGAGTACTCTGGCTACGGACTACAAAACAAAGACCTCGACACTTGGAAAGGAGTGCTTCACCAAGGAAGAACACAACTACACTTGAATTTTTGGTGGTAGCCGACATCGGGGGGGTAGAGAGTTCATGTCAGAATGACTCTCTTGGGACAAAGTCATCGAACATACTTTAAAATTCTGCCCTAGTTACTACACATTTCTGTGGTTTTACTTTCATTGGGTATGCAACTTTGAATAAAAAAACATGAAATTCAACATTTGAATACGTCATAGCAGTGTGGCCTACTCATACAATTTTAAGAGATTACTAGTGGTATTTCCCAAGGCAAATACCCCATTTAGAAATTCTTGTTGCCCTAACCGTGCATTCACGTCCTGATGATTTTGAGCACTGTATTATAGCTGGAGATACAAGCAACAAAGAGACAAATATGTGTTCTTGTGGATTTAACATTGGGCTTAATCCATACATCCTGGCACTTGTCAGTGTGAGTGGATCACCAATCTCTACCTTAGCAGAACATTCTTTATCAAAAGGTCAGGGTACTCCGTAATATATCAAACACCAACTTCTTGAATTCAGTAGTCTTTTGTTGAAGAAACTGAACCCCCAACTGTCAAATATAAGAAGCTTTGCTTGTCACTTTTGGCTAAGAACATTTTATGTACCATTTTCTTTGTAGAAACACCCAACTGATTAACCATAAATGTATAGAGGCACAGGATTTTATTTGCTCTACTTCCCGATCCCGAGGGATGGACAGGGTTTTGAACCCCTTTGGAGTAATCCTGGACATTGCCTTTATCTGGGCTCTCTATCTACTTTGGAGAATCTCCGGCATTAGGGATATAATCCTGTTGTTAGGCCCAGGTGTAATTTAAATTACGCTGGCAAAATTCCCGACATTATACCATGTCATTTAATTACATTCCATTCTTGGCAACATTTTACCACAAGCATTGGGAATAACTTGAACGGCCAGAAGACGTGTGACTGTTGCTTCACCACTTGTTTTTTGCACTATTATTTACTGCAAAATGTGTCCCAGCATCAAAAATTGAGGACGCATTTCACACTAAAATATAGCACTAATTGACAGATCTGTATTTTATATAATTACGCATATTTTCCTGAAACATACCATTTTAACTTTACAAAACCAATTAAATTCACCAGTTACAGTTATGTCAAGCATATCTTGTGCCCTAACCTAACTATAACTTGTTGCCCGGCCATGCATAGTGTTGTCATCCGTGTTGTCATTTTAGATGTTGCACTTACGTTATTAATGATGTCAAAGAACATGTCATGAGGGATGTATCTGGGACGTAATTAGCAGTGCATGGCGAGGGTGCAAGTTCTAATTACTTTAGAGCACAAGTCATAGTTACTTGCAGGAGCAGTGAACAATAAATGAGCAGCTCCAGCTGTTCATTTATTATTCTTCCTTTTTTTTTTTTTTTTCCCTTTTTATTTGGGTGCCCCGGTCCCACCCGGGACACTCATAGCTTTAATTTTTGATTGGGATGGCAGTGGGAACCCCAGGGCCCCCGATCCGGACATCTCCCTGCAAGCAGCCCTTTTATTCTATGGGGCCACGTAAGAGTCGGACAATTTGTTTTTTTTTAAACACTACAAATTTCCAACAACCTAAAATGAAGTTACTGGAACTCACCCCCTCCAAGCACAGTACTGTCATCAATGATGTTTTTTCAGTTATGATTGGTGATGTTATCAATAATGCCATAGAACAGGTCATGAGTGTTGTAATATGGGAGGTCATAAGCTGAGCACGAAGAGGGTGCAGGTTATAGTTACTTGAGTTAACTAGAACGTAAATTTCAGTTGTATTTTTAGTTTAAAACATTTCGATTCAACTAACATTTTCACCTAACTATAACGTTGCGTTAATTTTGATTTTTTTTTTTTTTTCCCAGTGAATTTCTGTGTTTTTTTTATAATGTAAAGTAACAATATAAAGAGATGTAATTTTATGTATGGCAGACCTGCTGGCTCTGTCAAGAGTCAGAACACCAAAATATAAAAAGCTGGCCTATTGGCTTTAGCAAGGTGTCAGCACATTAACCTATAGAGGAGGTAACTTTAATTCACTCCCCCGCCATGCACAGTGTTGTCATCAATGATGTAATTTCAGATGTTGCATTGATGTTAGCAATGGTGTCATAGAACATGTCATGAGTGATGCAATATGTGAGGTTGTAATCGGTGCATGGCAAGGGCGCAAGTTCTAGTTACTTGAGATAATATAACTGGTGAATTTCAGTGGTATTGTTAGTTTAAAAGGGTATGTTTTCGATGACATTTTTACCTAACTATAACATCCGTTTAGCCTGTGTTTTTTTCCTATGAATTTCTACATTTTTTTGTAATACAAATTAGTATATTACCATACCTATCTTTAACGTCACTTTAACCTTTGTTTTGTTAGTGTGTGTATATATATATATATATTTACAAAAAGAACAATTGATGGACAGAATGTAGAACAATGTCATACATTCACCCCAGTACAGAGATCTGGGCCTAAATCCATCGTTTTTTTGCTCACCATGCCATTCCAGTTTGGACCCAGCCATATGCAAATCAGTCTTGACCCTGTGCCCAATGGGAACCGTCCAGCCCGAACTGCCAGGCCAGGTCCTCCCTGGACTGGAAACAAGCATCCTAGGACCGGTTTCGGGCTTTCAGCCCTCATCAGCCAGGATAGCTTGACTCCAGTGGCATGGAGAGCAGGGGACCCACGTCTGGGCATACCCGTCCCACTCGGGGTGACAAATGCAAAAAGAACAATTGATGGACAGAATGCAGAACAATGTCATACATTCACCCCAGTACAGAGATCTGGGCCTAAATCCATCGTTTTTTTGCTCACCATGCCATTCCAATTTGGACCCAGCCATATGCAAATCAGTCTTGACCCTGTGCCCAATGGGAACAGTCCAGCCCGAACTGCCAGGCCAGGTCCTCCTTGGACTGGGAACAAGCATCCTAGGACCGGTTACGGGCTTTCAGCCCTCATCAGCCAGGATAGCTTGACTCCAGTGGCATGGAGAGCAGGGGACCCACGTCTGGGCATACCCGTCCCACTCGGGGTGACAAATGCAAAAAGAACAATTGATGGACAGAATGCAGAACAATGTCATACATTCACCCCAGTTCAGAGATCGGGGCCTAAATCCATCGTTTTTTTGCTCACCATGCCATTCCAGTTTGGACCCAGCCATATGCTTTTTCTTTTTTTTCTTTTTATTTTTTTTTTATTGTTTTGTTTTCTCACAAACACCATAATTATACATACATGGAGCACAATGAAATCAAATAATCAAATTATAACCATACACAACCTAATTATTCGTCCAAAACGTCCGAAATTGGTGCCCACAAACATTGCCCCCTTTTTTTTTCCTCCGCCCTTTTAATTTATAAATTGAAGACTCAATATTATATGCTGCAAATAAGCGTGCCCGCCAATTTATGAAGGTTGGAGGATCAATATTAATCCATTGGGAAGTTATGCATAGACGGGCAATGGCCATAGCAATAAACACAAACTCAGACACCGCGCTTGGCCAGTTATTTGTATTACCATTACCTACACCAAAAATAAAGAGGGTAGAAGTGATTGAAACTGAAAACCCTAAAGTAGAAGAAAGAAATCTTTCAATACCATAAATAAAGTCTGTTAATTTTGGGCATGAATAGAACATATGTAACGTATCTGCTGCATGTAAATTACACCTACTACATTTTACTCCCCTTGTGCCCCCCATTTAGCAATCCTCGCAGGAGTATAATATAAGTCAAAAATTGTCATAAAATGTTGACTCTTTAAGTTCCCCGTAATCAAAATCTGATCTGCTAATGACAGAGTATTCAATATCAATCTCAGTCTCCGTCCCCCCCACCTTCCTAGCCCACTTTTCCGACTGAACTGTCAAATCATCAGGACATGAGTTAAGAAAAATAGCATACATCTTATCCAACCGACTTTTTTTTTTTTTTTTGCAGTAATTCAACCAGGGGTATTTTATCAAAATCATAAGCTAATCTATAGTTTTCGCCCCCCAAGAAGCTCCGGATTTGTAAATATTTAAAAAAATCCCCTCTTTTCAACCCAAACTGTTCTTGCAGAGTAGCATAGGATATAATCTGTCCTTTACAAAAAAGATCCCCCATTACTTGGATACCCTTTTTCCCCCCATTGAGATGTGATCTGATCCCGAAAGATTGGTGGTAATGATGGTGTAGTCTCCAATGGGGAATAAGCATTAAGATTCGGAATCATAAATTTACGCTGGATTTGTTTCCACACCTTAAATGCGGCTCTCACAATTTTAAATCGTGTCTTTTTGTAATAGCTGGGTTCAAAAACTGACACAAAACAACAGTTGGCTTGATTCCCTAGCCCTAATTCATAGATAGATGGGCGATTTGCCAATGGTATATCGGCTTTGGAGCCCACAAATAAGATAGCCATGTGTTGAAGCATTGCAGCCCAATAATAAAATAAAAAATTAGGTATTGCTAGACCTCCTTTACATTTTGGAAGAATCAGCCATTTGGCTGCTCTTCTAGACCTCCGATAGCCCCATAAAAACCTTGAGCATACCCTTCCAATCTTTGTAAAATGAAAAGACGAGAGCTCAAGAGGTATAGTCCTGAATATATACAAAAACTTGGGTAAAATCAGCATTTTTAACACATTACTCCTCCCAATCAGAGATAAATGTAAATGATCCAACCTCTCAAGTTGTTTGTTGGTGGAGTCAATTATTGGATTAATATTTAGATCGGGAATTTTATCAATCTGCATAGTAATTGTAATACCCAAATAGGTAGCTTCCGTAACAACTGGAAAATCATGAGGGTAGGTCATACCAGAACATAAAATTTGGGTCTTCTCAATGTTTAGCTTATAACCAGAAGAAACTCCAAACTGACCAGCTAAAGCCTTAACAGCTGGGAAAGCTGATATTATATCACTCGTCAAAACCACAATATCATCTGCATAGGCCAGTGCTCTATACTCTGTTTCTTCGATTTTGATTGGCTTAATATGTATACTACTCTCTAGTTTCTTTAAAAAGGATCAATATACAAAGCAAATAACAGGGGCGAACAAGGACACCCCTGTCTTGTACCTCTATTAATAGAGAATGATTCTGATTCCTGACCCGTAATCCGAATCTTCGCCTCAGGATGTAAATACATTACCTTAACTGCTTGTATAAAGCCCATGCCGACCCCTTTCCACTGCAAAACAGACCAGAGGAACCGCCAGGAGACCCTATCGAATGCTTTTTCGGCATCCAAAAGGAGAACTCCCAGCGGTGACCCTGTGGCCTGTGCCCAATCGAGAAAGGTTATAACTCGTCGGACATGGTCCGAGGTATCCCTTCCTGGAATAAATCCATGTTGGTGTAAAGAAACCAGAGGGGTGATTATTTTACCTAACCTAACTGCCAGCAATTTCGAATAGATTTTACTATCGGCATTAATCAGTGTAATGGGTCTATAAGAAGCAGGGTTTAGTTCAGGCTTCATTTTTTTCTTAAAGATGATAATAGTCTTAGACCAAGACTCTGGAATTTGATGGTCATTACGTGCGTGTTCCAATAGAATTGTAATATCATGCTTAAGCTCCTGCCGGAAAGTCTTGTAAAACTCCAGCGGAATACCGTCCGGACCCGATGCTTTTCCTGCCGCCAAAGATGTTAAAGCCAGCTCAATCTCATCCCACGTAAACTGAGTTTCTAATTCGTTGTTTTGATCCTGAGTTATCTTTACTATTTCTTCCCCTAAAAATTCTCCCGAGTAGTCATTCCTTATCTCAGCGGTACCCACAGGGTCCTGACTATATAGTCACTTATAAAAGTTTTGAAAAATTTTTAGGATTCCAGCCGGAGTATCATTAATTTTTCCATCCACGTCTTGTATTTTAGAGATTCGATTGGCAACTTCTCGTTGCGGAGTTCTTTTCGCCAACACTCTGCCAGTATTTTCTCCCAATTCGTATGCCTCCGCCCTCTGCTGTGTATATTTGATTTCAACTTCTGTACTGAAGTGCCGATTAATTTTAGATTTACAAATAGCAATTTTCTGCTGGGTATCCTCAATACCTACACCCACCCGAATATTATTTACTAATTCGCATTCTTCTTTCCTTAATTGCTTTACCCAGTTATCGATTTCTTCAGATATTGATTTTTGACGTGCTATAGAAAAGCTCAGGGTTTCCCCTCGAACAGCCGCCTTAAATGCATCCCAAACCATGCAGATAGATGCTGAATTCCGATTAATGGCAAAAATCTCCCTTATCCATCTAGCCATATGAGAACAGTAATGCTCATCAAGCAAAAGTTTCCTTTCAAAAGTCCAGGCCTTCTGAGCCTTCCTAATCCCCTGCGTTGGGAACTCTATTATCAGTGGATTATGATCAGAGATCACACGTGGAAAGATCTCCATGCTACTTATATCAGCCAGTTGTGGTGATAAAAAAAAGTAATCTAGCCGTACAGACTTATGTGGGGCAGAAAAGTAAGTAAACCCCGGCTCAGATGAATTCATTTTATGCCAGCAATCTACCAGCCCATGCTCTAATACCAATCCTTGAAGTGCTTTAAAAACTCTGCTTTTTTTACCTTGATATAGAGAAGGCCCGCCAATATCAAATTGACTATTTAGATGAATATTGAAATCCCCACACAATACTAGAGGGTCTGCCCATAAAGCAAGTTCAACACTTAAAAAATTAAGCACTTCAGGGTCATCTAAATTAGTCCCATACAAGGAGCACAGGGTCATAGCTAAATTATTCATTTTCACTTCAGCAATTACCCAGCGACCCAAATTGTCTGCCTTAACCCGTTTATATGAGCATAAACCATGCCTGGCCAGGATTGCAACCCCCTTAATATTTATACTCTGCGAGTGCAATAAAGCAGCTCAAGACCAACTTCCCCCAGCCACCGACGATTGTTCCATTGTACATGAGTCTCCTGAAGACAGAGGATATCTACGTGCATATATCGCAGTTGTTTTGCCAGCACTGCCCGCTTCCTTCTATCATTAAGCCCACAGATATTAAGTGAGCAAATGCGTAGACTACCCATCCTTGCTAAACTTAAAAAATTCAAACACCCCAACTACACCCGGACCGTACAAAGCACCCAACTTTTGCTCTATCAAGACCATAATTTCAATTTCTCTAGACCAAATCCTTCTAGTAGTCATCCCAAAAATATGTTGTAGAAAACAAAACAACTTACCCCCTCTCTCCCCTAAACCCCCACCACCTCACCTTCCCTCCTCCCCAAACACCCACCTTATGAGGCGTAAGGGCCATGGGCCCTCAGTGATGAAGAGCAAGCTAAACCCCTCCCGCTCCCCCGAGCACAAAGCCCCCCAAAGGCCATACAAGTTCCTAGGAACATCCTTCTAAGTACATCCCTGTATCATTGACCCTGGCCAGCCATCTTGCTCCCCTGCAAAGTAGAGAGAAATTCTTTTGCAAGAATTTCAGACGTAAAAAATGTGATCGACCCGTTGGCTATCACTTTTAACTTTGCAGGATTAAGCAGATACACTTGAACTCCTTTTTCTTGAAAGCAAGGGATTAACTGACGGAGTTGCCACCTTTTTTCCACCGTCCCATGACAGTAATCGGGTCTTACGAAAAAGTCACAGCCTTTGCCTTTCCGCTTCCTATCTGGTCTAGCCAGATCGTAAAGTGCTTCCCGGGCTAGGAAATTATGAAGGCAGATCAAGATAGCCCGTGGTTTGTCACCGGACTGGTTGTTTCTCTTGGGTTGTTTAAAGGGAAAGCGATGAGCCCTCTGTAGTTCTTGTTTCCAGTCCCATTGCTTCAGATCCGGGAATGCTTCACTGAACAGTTCAACGACAAATTGATAAACATCCGTCCCTTCTGCTCCTTCTGGTATGCCCAAAATTCGGAGATTGTTTCTCCTTGCCTGATTCTCTAAATCCATCAGTTTCCAAGTTATATCCGTTTTTTGAGCATCCATAGATTGGATACTATTTTTTTGTGCCGCTTGTTCATCCTCTACAGCAGATATTCATGACTCCGCTTCTCCCATTCTAACGGCAAAGTCAGAGCATGTTTTAGCGACCCGTCGGATCGCATTCTGGACTTTTCGATATCCTCCTTGAATTCGCGCGCTCTCTGCCCGGGTCTCTTCTCTGTGAGCTAAGATATTTTGATACATTGTGGTCAGCGTAATATCGTCAGTTTTTCTAAACTTTGCCTTTGACTCTGACTTTGATTTTGTACTCCACCTACTTCGCCATTGCCACTCAGTTTGGGGAGTAGGAATAGTCCCAGACCATTGATCCCTCTTGAGTGGGGGCTTTCCCCTGCCAATAGAATCCCATTTTTTTTGCGGACGGTTGTTATTTCTTGGGAAGTTCGCATGTCCTCTTCTCCAAATCCTGCTTCCAGTTCTTGTCCGGAATCACTTAGCTCACTTTCGCCCTCCGCCCAGCCCCCCCCGGGACTTTCATCCTCTGAAGACGGATCAGACATTGAAAAAAATGTATCCCCGGTATCACCGTCTTTCCCTTCTTTAATAGTACAGAGTGTCGCCAAATCGAGTTCCAGTGGAAGAGATCCTTGTAAAATCTGTGAGATGTCCCTTGAATTTGAGGCTGAAGTAGCCGGTGTAGCCCGTTGAGTAGTATTGGGAGAGACTACATTAACCATAATGCATTGGTTCAGTGTCCCAGCCATTTCATTATTTGTATCAAACTCTGATTCTACCATCAGTGATTGGTTATTATGTATGTATTCCTCACCAGTAGATCCTCTAATAACAACCGGGCTGTGGTGCTCTGACTCAGTATTATTACTCCCAATTATAACACCTTCGGCAGAAATCGGAGCAATATCTACCTTTGTCATCATCATGTCGCTGGGTTCCATCGCTGTCATAGAAATCACCACAGCAGGATCAGATCCAGATTTGCTCTCTCCTAAGCCCTTTACTTTCTGCTGCTGGGCTCTAAACATCGTTGACACAGTGTGTTTTGGTCGCGTTGAAGATTCGCCTCCACTTTGTCTGTCCAGTGCTTTCTCTACAGCGCCTCCAGCCCCCCGCCGTCGGCCTGCTTTGACAGTCCCTGCTCTGGGTTTTCCTGGTTCTCCTTCAGGTATTCCCGGAGTTTCGGTAACCGTAGATACACCCCGGGTCTTCGCTCCTTTCCCTGCTGCTGCCTTCGGAGCCATCAAGAAGCTTTGCTGCAGCCGGACTCCCTGAACGGCAGCTCGGAAGAGAGGGCTCAGCGAAGTAAGCCGCGAGGGCGCCGGTAGCTGAGAGTGCCAAATCCACAGCCGCCAAATCATTAGATCAGAGTCTCGAGGGTGCTCCTTTCTCCATCTCACCGCTGCATTTGCGGTTTTCGAAAATCGCCAAGGGGAGAGCTTTGTCGGGGCAGCACAGGAGCTTGCTCACACAGCCGACGTGTCGACCGCCATCTTGCCTCCCACTCCTGCACGGACCCAGCCATATGCAAATCAGTCTTGACCCTGCGCCCAATGGGAACAGTCCAGCCCGAACTGCCAGGCCAGGTCCTCCCTGGACTGGAAACAAGCATCCTAGAAACCCTGAAACCGGTCCCAGGATGCTTGTGTCCGATCCAGGGAGGACCTGGCGTGGCAGTTCGGTCTGGACTGTTCCCATGGGGCACAGGGTCAAGACTGATTTGCATATGGCTGGGTCCAAACTGGGGTGGCGTAGTGGGCAAAAGAACGATGGATTTAACCCAGATCCTTTGACTGGGGGAAAATGTTTGCATTGTCAGCATTCCGTCCATCATTTGTTTGCTGTAACACTTTTCGCCCTAAGTGGGATGGGTATGCCCAGACGTGGGTCCCTTGCTCACTGTGCCACTGGATTCAAGCTAGCCTGGCTGAAGAAGGGTGACGTACCCTGAAACCGGTCCCAGGATGCTCGTTTCCGGTCCAGGGAGGAACTGGCCTGGCAGTTCGGTCTGGACTGTTCCCATGGGGCACAGGGTCAAGACTGATTTGCATATGGCTGGGTCCAAACTGGGGTGGCGTAGTGGGCAAAAGAACGATGGATTTAACCCAGATCTTTTGACTTGGGGAGAATGTTTGCATTGTTAGCATTCAGTCCATCATTTGTTTGCTGTAACACAATATATATATATATATATATATATATATATACACACACACACACACACAAAAGGTGTCGGCTAATGCCATGCTTGTTAGGATCCACACTCTTAAAGAAAGTCACAAAATTGCACTCATAGTATGTGTTTGCATTAGTACACATTTACTACTTTCGTGAATTTAAAAGAATTTATAGAAGAAAGCCTAGAAACCTTGCTCTTAGAAAAAGTTTTAGCGTTAGCAAATATGCATGCATATATTTGCTCATGTGTTAATCTCCTGAACATTTGCAAATTCACTTTTCCTGAGCCTCCAGGGGTTAGCAATTTTGCGATTCACTATAAAATCGCGACTCTTGTAAAAAGTATGCACTTTCTACAAAAGCCCCGTGAAATTTACTAAATTACCCCAGCCCTCCTGGTTTGATTGCCTCTGCACTGCTGGTTGCTGCTGGGCACAGGAGAGAGAGAGAGAGAGAATGAATGAATATATATATATATATATATATATATGTCCACAATGTGATCCCTTTGATCAGTGCGCTCGTGCAGCGGGTGCTCAGCGTGGGGGCCGGATCCTGGCCCCAATTTCAATTTTTCCACACAAAGGACGCGGCACTCAGGAGTGAAGATAGTTCAAATGAGTTTATTGCACAACTCAACCAACGCATTTCAGCCCTCTCACGGCTTTGCTCATTATAATTCCCGCCCGAGGTTCGAACCTCGGGCGGGAATTATAATGCCGAGAAAATAAGTCGGACGTACTCACTCCTTGATAAGGTACTGTGTGTTCTGTGCCCCATATATATACTTATTGGAGCGATTCAAGTGATCATCAGATTACGATATTACACTTGGTTGGTGATCTGAGTTCGACGTGGACACGAAAAGTTTATTATATAATTGTTCCATTTCGAAGTGACGTCGAAGCACATGGAGGAGATATATGAGTATAACCCCTAAAGGATAATTTGCAGTGAAAGACAACTATCTAATGCATCAATCACCTAGTGGTGTCGTGGAATTTTAAGAATGCCCTGAAGAAGTTCTGTTTGCAGAACGAAACGCGTTAGCTGTGATTCTTTTAAGACAATCAATAAAGAAGGAACTTCGTTATTTTTCCAAAACGGATTGACACAAAATTATTTGATTGTATACATTTGGGAAGTGGTGCAACTTTGACATTATTTATATATGTAATGAAATTATTACATGTTTAAACTAACCCATTCTCTGGCAGTCCATTGGGGACTTTTAACCATGTAAATGCATGTAATTTCAGGAAGCATCAGAAAGAATCTCATTGAGCCCTCCTTTATAATCATTATGATGTGTGGTTCTGGCATGCAAGAGGGAGCAAATTTACTTTTATTACCAGAGTTGCTATGCTCGTTGCGTGAAAGGGAGAGAGCAGGACAGCGCTGTATCTACTAAGATATGGGGCTGTTGCTCACTTTCCTGGTATTGGCGCACAATTTAGCTGCCTTGCACCATGCAAACAACTTTGCACCTTACTGCTAAGGGGTGTGTTTGTATCATAGGTTTTTTACCAAAATCATAACAGTTTAGTACAAAACACTATACTTGGACTAAATGTAAACATTTTCTGACTTTGTATGTGTGCTGTTAAAGCTTTTCTTTAACTTTTTGCATGCCCCAAAGAGGCACATTTTTTGTTGCAAAGTGCTGTGTACAAATGATAGTATATAGTCCTTGGTGTCAAAAACCATGGGTATTAGCGTGGGAATGCACATGCACCACCAATGGGACGCCACTTTAAAGCAAAGCACAGCAAATTTGTGCATAGCTTTACTTTGCATTATTTTTAGGCAACTTTCCAGCACAAAACACATTTTGTATTGGAAAGTAAGTCACAAATCAACAGTTTGTGCCACTCTTGGTGACTGCACTGGTGCAACGTATTGATAAATATGGCCCTTAGAGTTGCTTTTGTTTCACACTCTCTGCTGACAAAGTCATGCTCCCATTAAGATTTAGCGTCATATAGCAGATTGGGAATGTGAAGCAATCCTAGGAAAGGTTTCAGTGGTTTTTTATTTTACTGTGCCGTGGGAGGCAACATGGAGGGCTGGTGAGGTCAAAATGGACAACGGAGAGTCGGAGGAATAAAACGTTCTATGATGCGGCCAGTGCTTTTATTGTATGGAGGTTGGGGGGCAATGGACAAAAGAGGGAGGGCGACACGGACAATGCAGGGTCGGAGGTAGGTGCTGGGGCAAGCAGACGGACAGCTGAGAGTCGGCGGGCAGGAAGAACACAGAGGGGGCAGAAGTACACGAGGGAGACAGCTGAAAAACACGCACACTCATAGAGTTTACACACAAAGGAAAAAAGGTAGTGCCTAAAAAATGAGCATTGGATGGAGACAAGTGATGCGCCCAGGCTCAAGGAGAGGGGCAAACACACGAAGAGGAAGGAATCCTATGGCAGTGGACCAATAAGACGCTAGTAAATGAGTGATAATGAAGCCAGCCAATCGGAAGCAATTGGTGGTTTCTACGGCCACTGTTGGAAAACAAAAGGTCTCGCCTAAGATAGCGCCTTCACTGTCTTAGGTGAGTCCTAAAAATGAGTGAAAATGTTAGAGGGCAAAACCAACTATTGCATCTTTGCAATCCATTACAAAAGGGTGCTGCAAGCAGACATTCTACGACTATGGCAAATAGACACCTTCCATTCAAACATTTGGTTATCTGAACTAAATGCATGTGCCACACTTTCCCAAACAAATAGACCCTTTGTGTCCAGGATGTTTTGTGGGATTGATTCTAAATTAATGCTGTAAAAATGTCGCAAACTTAAACTTTTGTGCAACTTAATATCAAGTTTTGAGCTGCAAAATTAGCTAGTTCATGGCGAAAAATCATGGGAGATCTGCTTTTCCTACAACCCTCTTTTTGCCACCCTGGAATTTCTTTTTACTTCTGCTTTTCTCAGGAGTAGATTTCAAACCTTTCCCAGTGTAGGTAAAGATTAGAGAACAATAGAGGAAAACCTTTAAACATGCAGGTTTGTAGGTGTTCCCTGACTCAAATGGGCTTTCCAACCCCGCAAACTCCGCTTCCTGCTACTTCCAGCGCCAGTATGCAGATTTGTGGAAATTTGGCAAAATCACAGCACTGCTATATTCCAAACTCTCCTATAATATGAATCCTAGCATAATCAGACAGGCTATTATCAGAGCCCTGATATGAAAATGATGCCATAATTTGTCACCTCACTGCATGGCACCAAAGGGACAAGTGGATTTTTTTGGGGGGACAAGTAGATATATGAAGGATCCTGTTCCACGGACAAATAGAAGTTTTATACAATTATACACCCCTGGATACTAGTTGTTGGAAACTGTGGCCATTCCATCCCAGGAGGGAAACTTGATTCCTACTAAGAATAAGTTCAGTACCTTGTATAGTTGTAACACCCATTACTTAACAAACCATCTTCCATCTGTCCAATACAAAGGTCAGTGTTACGAAGACCATTGGGTGTAGATGGGGGAACAATTAGAAGATTTTAACTAAATCATGCCCCTAGTAAAATGTTGCAAGCCTCACCCAAAGGATAAGTTAACATAACCCATTCTTTTATCTGAGCCCCTTAAAGTTTCTCCCCCAGTCAGGTCTGTTGTTTACCTAGAAGTCACTGAAGTGTTTAGCAGTTGCTTCCTTCACCAGCAAACGTAACCCCACATTAAGCTTTTTTCCTTTGTACACTTTTGTGGCCAAAAAGCTGGCAATAACATTCCACCTGTTATTTCGCTCCCAAGTTTTGGAAAAACTAATGGTGCATACGCTGCCTATTTATTGATTTAAGTTTTATAAGTTTCTTTGCTGAGCTTGCCGTACTTAAATAGACAAACAAGCTCTCTGTACCTCTGACTGCTAACGTGGAAGGGAAGAAAATGTCCGAAGTTGCTTACCCATACGCTGGTCTGCTCCTGTTTAAAAGACCTGCTCTATTATCCACCAAAGCAGATGTAGACTTGACACCTTAGAGTTTCAAAGGAGTTGGTCCCTTCCTTTCTACTTTTTTTTTTTTTTTTTAACGTATTTTATTCGTCAATTTGCATATATAACGCAGAGCTCTGCACACCAGAGGCATCTGCCGACTCAGACCATACTTAATCATGACAGCAATCGACTTTTGTTTTGCCAAATCAACAATGCATAACAAGGGCACATTAATGATGTAGACCCCCCTGAAGATCGCACTAAGTCCACATAATCTTATCCACAGCCTTGATGTAAAAACGAATAGTCCTAGCATAAGAACGCACACCCTCCCGGCTCCCCCTCCCCTCCACCTTCACAGACCTAGAAGCTTAGCCCGGTAAATGAGGCTCCACCATCGCTGGCGGCTCCAACCATAGGCCCCGATACTCCGCCCATCGTTTCCATATTTTATAATGCTTGCGCGGGCATCCCCTGGCTACAAAGATAGGTTGTTCCAGTCCCATGCAAAAATCTAATCCATTTTTCCAGGTAGCCACCGAGGGGGCCCGCGCCGCCTTCCACGCCTTAGCAATGTCTCGCTTCGCCAGTGTGAAGCCTAATAACATGAGATGCCGTTTATGGGCATTGCCACCTATCCCCGCCATAACATGAAGCAGGGCCAACTGCGGTGTGCGAGGAAGCTCCCATCCCAGGACCTCGGAAAGACATGCAAATACCCCCCTCCAGTAGCTATCTAGCGATGTGCACTGCCAGACCATGTGTATAAATGTACCCTCCTCCCGACCACAACGAAGACACTCCGGGGAGGCGATCAGCCCTGCCCGCCACAACCGTGCCCTAGTAAAATAGACCCTGTGGAAGTATTTGAACTGGATCAGGCGGAGTCGCGTTGCTATAGCCGCTCCCCGCGGGGCTGCCAAGGCCTCCGTCCAGTCCTCCTCCTCCAGACTGCCCACGTCTCCCTCCCAGTCCCCCCGGAGCTTCTGAAGTGTGGGGGAGCAGTGAGTGACCAGGGACTGGTAAATTCAAGAAATCTTCTTTTCGTTTAAATCCCCCATAAAAACTTTCGCTTCCAAAGGACTAAATTCAGGGAGGGACTTCAGACCCTGCAGGCTGGGGGACAGGGCGTGGCGGAACTGGAGGTATCGATAAAATTGTGACTGAGGCATGAGGAACTCCTTCTGGAGATCCCGGAATGACTTGTGTCGTGTCCCTCAGGACATCTCCCAGCGTGGAGACACCAATATTGTCCCATCCCCGAAAGCCCGAAAGGGCCGCCAATTGGGGCAAGCGCCCATTATTCCACAAAGGGGTCTCCCGAGTCAGGACATTCCACCATCCCATACGCCGCAGCGCCTGTCTCCAAATCGAAAAGACCACCCGTGTGGCCGATGGCAACGCACCCCGCAACTGAGCCGAGTACAGAAGTGCGTGTAGTGTGTGGCGTCCCATAAGTTGTCGTTCTAGCGCATACGCCGGGTCTCCCCTATCACCGTACCACCATTCATTAAGGACCAGCAAGTGCGAGGCCTGATAGTATAAGAGAATATCCGAGGACGCGAGACCTCCAAAGTAGGTAGACAAGAAGCATGTACGCAGAGCCACGCGCACCTTTCCCCCCTCCCACAGAAACTGCCCAAGCACAGAATTCACCAGCCGGAACCATCGAGGCGGGATCGGGTTCGGGTGATTCTGTAGCTGGTAAAGAAGCCGGGGAAGCGCTACCATCTTGAATATTGCCGATCTACCGAACAATGTCCGGGGCATACGGGACCAAGACTTAATGTCTGCACGGACCCGCCCCCATACTGGTGCCAGGTTTCGCTCCCAGGCAATTGCCGGTACGTCCGTGAGAAACACCCCCAGATATTTCAAGCCTCCTGCTGCCGACTGGATCGAGGATGCCCATGCGCCCATTCTCGTCCGATTCCCCCAGAGCCCACAATGTGGATTTGCGGGGATTCATGTACAGACCCGACGTCTCCCCAAATATCTGCATGATACGCAGAAGCCGTGGCCCTGTCAACTGCTGTAAGAAAGAAGAGGACATTGTCCGCGTATAGCGCGATCCTATCTGACAGACCCGGGGCCCATTCGAAGCCCCGCATCTGTGCATCCATGCGCACCCATGCTGCCAAGGGCTCCATGGCTAGGGCGAATAAATATGGAGACAGGGGACATCCCTGCCGTGTGCCCCTTTTAATAAAAAAGATGGAGAAGGTTGGGCCGCAACCCGTACCGACGCCGTCAGATCCGTATACAGGAGTTTTATATAAGAGAGGAAGTGGGGGCCCAAATTGAGTCTGCTTAGCAATGCGAAGAGGTAGACCCAGCTCAGGGAGTCGAAGGCCCTATCCATATCTGCCAGGAGGAGTGCCGCCGGTTCCCCGGTCTGCCGAATAGCTGCTACCGCCACATGTGCCCTCGTAATGTTGTCTGGTTGCCCTCTGCGGCATAAACCCCGCCTGGTCAGGGTGTACATGTGTAGTAATATGGGGCAAGAGGCGGTTGGCCAGCGCCTTTGCCAGAATTTTTGCCTCCACGTTTAGGAGAGAAATGGGGCGGTATGAGGCATGCTGCTCTGGGGGACGACCGGGCTTATGGAACACCACCACCTCCGCGTGTCTCCAGTCTGGGGGGAGCAGGCCTTTTTCCCGGGCCTCTTCCACCACTGCCCGGTAATGCTGGGCCAACTGTACATTGTAGCGGTGGAAAAACTCACTGGGAAACCCATTGGGTCCAGGTGCTTTCCCGGGGTTGAGCTCTCCCAGGGCCACTCCCAGCTCCTCGGCTGTCAAGGGGGCCTCCAACTGATCCCGCACCTCATCTGACACCGCTTTGGGTGGTAAGTCTGTCATAAACTTATCAATGGTGGACGCCGGCAGACATTCCCGGGGGGCATATAGATCCGCGTAGTATGTAGCAAAGCTCTCTGCTATGGCAGGAGGGTCTGTAATCGGTGTTCCCGCCGAGTCCAGAATTCCCGGGAGGGCCTGGGAGTGGAACATGCCCTGACAAAGTCGATGCAACATCTTGCTGGACTTGTCCCCCCATTGGTATATCCTGCTACGCGTCGCCAGCCAGACCTGGCGTGCTTCGTCCATCAGAAGGGCGGCACAGGCCTGTTGGGCAAGAAGCAATTGTCGCACACCTTGGTCACTCCCTGCCTCACGATTCTGACGTTCGAGGGCCTCTATGTCCGCCTCTGCGCGAGTCAGTTACTCCCTACGCTTCCTGCGAGCCGCCGCGCACCAGGATATGTCTGCCCCACGGAGAGTGGGCTTTAGCGCCTCCCACAGGTTGCCGGCGCAGGAAACGGACCCCTCGTTTGTCATCAGGTACTGAGCAATTGCTTCACTCATGTGATTCCCATATTCTTCGTTCTGCAGGTGCCACTCTGAGAGGCGCCACCGGAAGGGTTGCCTCCCCCTGCCCATATAGAGCTCAATGGATACCGGGGAGTGATCCGAGAGGCCCCGAGACAAAATCTCCGCCACCCTACCAACCACCGCCCGGGGAACGAAAATATAGTCCAGTCTGGAGAAAGATTTGTGGACCGCCGAGAGGTAGGTATAACCCCGGGAATCACTGTGGGCGCGCCGCCATGTATCGACCCAGTCCAGCCCCGTTACCAATGAATGTAGTTTCGTGGGAAGGCCGCTTCTGGGACTACCCCCAACCCCAGTCCTATCTTTGACCAAGTCCATAACGTCATTCCAGTCCCCACCCACTGCGGACAGTACGTCTGGCATATCGGCCCACAGGGACTGCAGCTTCTCTATCAGATTCCACTGTGGGGGGGGGGGGGGAGCGTATACACTGCCCAGCACCATGGGGTCCTCTCCAATCTTACCCCGAATAAACAGATAGCGCCCCTGTGTGTCGGTCCACTGCTGTACATGTGTGTAAGGGACCCTACGATGCACCAGGATCGCTACTCCCCGCGAACCCCTCATAAAGCCGGAGTGGAAGACCTGGTGGAACCCATAGCGTTGCAAGCAAAGGGCCTTCGTGCCCATAAGGTGCGTTTCTTGTAGCATGAGAACATCGGCCTTTACCCTCTTCGCCTGGTGGAGTATGGCCCCCCGTTTAATTTTATCCAGGACCCCGCGTACATTCCAGCTAATAATGCGGAGGCTGTCCTGGGTCACCCGACCTCTATCAGGTATCCTAGCCATGAGGGGGTGCATCCTCCTTCAACACTGATGGCGAGCTGTGGCGATGTATGTGTAGATTGTAACGGGCCTGTATTTGAAGTGCGATCTGTGAACTTAAACAACCCCCACCCAACAAACCCCCCACCCCATACCTCATGAACGCTGAAGTATCTGTCGCGGCAGGGCTAATCCCCAATCCCCAACTGGGGGATGGACACTGCCCCAACCAATGGATCCCCAACTCACAGCCCATGTCCTCCTGGCATGTCTCCCACCAGCACAATCCTGGCGAAGAGACCAGCCCACTTCAGGACTTCCCGGACAACATTCAATATGTCTCTGCAACACCTCTCTGATACCACATGCTAGGATTCCAATGTCTGTCGCCCCGCTGTAGGACCCCCCCCCCCCCCGAGAGGAGGTACCGCAGGACTGAGAGCGCCGCCGGGATCGTGATCGTCTATTACTCCTCTGCCGGTGGCCTCGGGGGGGGGGGGGGCCCCCCGAACCGCCTCACTCGAGGAGGAGTCTGACTCTCTTCCAGGTGGCGTGTGTGGCCTCACCCGCACTGTTTCATCTGTCCACCTGAACACCTCCTCCGGGGTGTCGAAGAAGTGGGTGCGAGAGCGAAAGACCACCCGGAGGCGAGCCGGAAACAACAGGGCGTATGGAAGCTTAAGGTCTCTCAGGCGGGCCTTTGCTGCCATGAACGATTGACGCTGCTGCTGGACCTGCCTCGTGTAATCAGGAAAGATAAGGATGCGTACATTGTTGTAGAGCAAAGGTTCTTTAGCTCGGGCCTGCTTCAGTACTGCATCCCTATCCAGATAGTTTAACAGTTTTGCTATAACTGGCCGTGGGCGAGCCCCCACCGGGGGTTTCTGCATAAGCGCCCTGTGGGCCCACTCCACCACAAAGCATCGGGACATGGCCTCAGGGGGAAGCCAGCTCTCCAGCCACTTCGTAAGGAATCGTTCCATGTTACCCTCTTCGCAGCCCTCCGGAAACCCAACAAATCGGAGGTTGTTACGTCGGGCACGTCCTTCCGCATCCTCCACTCTGAGCGCAAGGCCCTTCTGGACAGTCTCCATCGTTGCAACCTTCTGTTTCAGCGCAGTGACATCATCTTCTACTCCCGAGATACGGGTCTCGGCCTCGGTGATACGGGACACTGCATTGCGCAGGTCTTGTCGCAGCAGCATAACGTCCGAGCCTACTGCCCCTATTTTTGCATCCAACGTGTCCCTGGATTGGGTGATGGCCGCCATGAGGGCCGCGTTGTCCAGCATGGTCCCCGGCTGGCCCCCAGAGGCCGCCGCCCCCGAACCCGTAAATTTGTCTATGGGCCCCTGCTTGGTCGTGCCGCTGCCACCTTTATCTCTCGTCATGACTGCCCCTTGAGCTCCCCCGCAGGCCCAGAACGATCCGGGTATGGCACAGGCACGTAGATCACCAGCTCCCACGGCCCGAGCCGACCGCCGAATGGGCACCGGCTAGCAGATGTCCCAATGCCCAGGCCACCAGGACACTCCGGGGACCTTACCCCGCCGGGAGCCCGCAGACACGTGGAATCGGTCCGACCGACCGCCGAGGCGATGGTGCCGCAGAGCAGTAGGAGAGGCCCACCTGCCCCTCAGTCGAGCATCCCCACCACCGGCAGCAGCAATCACCAGCCCCAGGGGCCTAGCAGATGCCCATGCGGTCCGATCCACCGCCGATGCGGGCGCTCCGAGGGAAATAGACGAGGCCAAAATCCAGATGGCGGGGTCTCACAACACCTGCCCACGCGGCCCGGCTGCGCCGCCGGTTCCCCGCTACTGCGGCGGGAGAAGAAGGGGGCTTTCCCAATGAGAATGGGCCAGCTGTATGCGGCCCGACCGACCGCCGGCATAAGCACCCCCGTCAGCCCAAGGCCGCTCCAGAAGGTGGTGAAGGGATGGAGGCGAAGGGTAGGTCACTTGGGCACCTCCACGCGGTTCGATTATGCCGCCGACCCCCCTCTACAAAGCTGGGAAGTGAGGAAGCACCGTGAGATGCGGCCCGACCGACCGCCGGCGTGGGAGCCCCGGAGGGCCCGGAGCGTCTCTAATAGGGGGGCAGGGCAGCCGACGGGTCCTCCGGCCACCTCCCACGCGGCCCGATCGTGCCGCCGATCCCCACCACAATGCCAGAGGGGGAGGGGAAGGGGGGTCACCGCGAAGAACCGGCCGGTCGCCCCTATCGCCAACCGCCGTCTCCACCAGGCACCCCCACCGCTAGGGGACCCAGCCCCGGACCGCAGCCCTCGCCCTCCAGTGCACCGCCTCACCTTTGCGGCCCGGTCCGGCCGCCGGGTCTCTCCTCCCGATCCGATGACGCCACACACCTCGGGCAGCTGGTGCAGCTCGCGGAGCACTGGAACACTCCCAGCCGCTGACCGCTCCGGCGGGCTGGCCAAGATCGTCACCCGTCTCCCAGTCGCCGCCGATAACGCTGTGCGCGATTCCCCGGCTCCACCGGCGACCGCTAGGCCTCTCCCCCGCCGCAGTCGAATCTCACCGCCACAATCGGCCCCCCGGCTCCCAAACTACACCGGGTGCTTATGTGCCAGTACGGCGCTACAGAGACGTCGAGATGGGCAAGTATTGATCCGGGAAGTCAGGATGTAAGTCGGATATTTGGCGGGCAGGACGGAGCTGGCTCAGCACACGTCCGCCATGTTGGCTTGCCAAGCCTCCTTTCTACTTTTTTAAAGATATTTTGAGTACCTTCCTTAGTCATGTGGCCACAGACAAGCGACTCTGTGAACCCTCGCTCGTTAAATATGATGACATTTTATGTAGGCCTCTCAAATGTATCTTTTCTGATATTCTAATTATTCTCGAGGTCAAATGTGACACATAAACACAATTTGACTTTGATCACTTCTAACCCCTTTTATTTCGGGTACTTTACGACCAATAAAAAAAAAAAAAAAACTACAT
Organism: Calotriton arnoldi; assembly: GCA_963921515.1. Lineage (NCBI taxonomy): Eukaryota > Metazoa > Chordata > Amphibia > Caudata > Salamandridae > Calotriton > Calotriton arnoldi. Next base: position 871,576 of record CAWUFW010002575.1, read on the forward strand.
TTAACCGCTTTTTTAAATTTGCGTAGAGAAATGGCTTATTAACTGCACATGATTTGTCTCTCATTGCTTTTACAAGGTAAGACTGGGTTAGTTTAGTATTTACACAAAGTAACTAGAATTTATTGTAAGGCACTTTGATTCTGCATGGTGCCGTTCAAAATAGAATTAGTCAAAATATATGTTTGAGCTCAGTGGAAATTTGATAACTACCAAGGTTTTCCTGTTCACCTCTTTGATTGTGAATTAAGTGAAATGTCTAACAATTCATCATCTGGCCCTTTAGTAGTGTGTGATCGGCTGACCATCAAAATACCATTCACAACTGAAACTTGACTTGAGGGACGACATGATAATAAGAGAGGAGACGGACAATCATCCAGCGTAGGAGAGAATCGCTTCTGGGTCAATAGCCAAATTGCCCTTCTCTCATAGGTTCATATGGCTACTTTATTGATCTGTAAAAGGCTTATTATTAATAAGTTTGTGTATAAGTACGTTTTTTTGTTTTCATCATATTTTTCAGAAGCACTCACAAATTAGAGGTGTAGGGCTAGAAAGAGAGCCAATATGCTCACAAGAGGCTGCAGAGTCGCGTGGGGTTTTTTACACGTAGGAAAAAAAAGTTCTATGGTCTTTGCAATGTAGGGCAATGCATTTTGTGTGTATGCAAGATTTTAACATAAACTGAAAATTGAACCTGAAAACGTAAATGCTGTGTTTCTGTTTCTGATTCAGATATTTGATGCCAAAGAAATAGAATCCCTGGTAGCGGAAATCGAAAGAGAGAAGGAAGAAGATTCAGAGAGAAAAAAGCAAAAGAAAAGTGTCTGATTTTCCTAAACGGTGTTTTGCAAGCAACGTGCACAAGCAGCTTACATTTTCATTCATTAATTAGCTAGAATGAGCTTCATATGATTGTATTAGCTTGTATCCACGCTTGTAAGCAAATAGCATTTTTTCTCTCGCTATTCCATGATTGCGTAATTTTGAACATATATTTCTTTAAATAGGGCTTTCAAAGCAAAACCATTGACATACAGTATTGTCTTTCTACCTTTCATCGTGTTACAGGGTTTGAAGCGTGTTTGGATTTCTCCTTCACAAGTTTGATGTTTTTACTGTTGACTCTCTAGTAACAATGATATGTGCTTGACAGACTTTGTAAAACATATGTTTCTTGAGGATTTGTCATTCTGTTTTCCTAAACGATATTTGATAAGTTTTCATGCACTGTGGCTTTAGAAACAAATTAAAAGAGTAATGTGTGCCTTTTGAGTTTAAGGATTTTTTTCTTCAAAGGGACTTTACGCTTCCAGAATGAATTTGCACATAAATGCAGGGTCCATATTCCCTAAAGTTGCCACTCCTGCCAACACAAGCCGTTTCTCATACTGCCACGGAAGGGCATATCGCTGATCCCTGTATGGAGTGCCATAGCTGGCACAAAAAATTACTTGAATGGAGCCCGAGCGATTGCCAGCGGTTGGGATTATCGCATGTATTCCACCTATCATCTTTTGTGTTTCATTGTGACCTAAGTGCGATGTGTATGCTCAGATGTGAGTTCCGTGCCCTCTGTGCCACAAGACTTAAACGGCCCCTCAATGACCAGGAACAAACCAGTGTGGAATTGTTTGCCTTTCTTTCTAGAGGGGGCCTGTCCTTGTAGTTTGGGCTTGACTGTTCTGTTAAAGCAAGAACAAACTTGATTTGCATATGGCTGGTATGTGTCTGGAGTATCATAAGGGACAAAAACCTTTTGTGTTTCGAGGGGGCTGAAGCATGTCAACATCAGCTTTGGTGGGCCCGTTTTGATTGATGACGTATCCTCCCCAGCACCTTCTTTCTCTAAGTAGTACCGAGTGTGTAGGGATTACTGCAGCAGTTAAATCTGGGGTAATTAAGTAGGGTGCAGCCATCAATCAGTGCATTGTCATTCATTATTTTTGACCTGTAGCACACAAGTTTCAATTTAATACTCCTTTTTGAGTATAGCTACAAAATTTGAAGAACACTTCCAAATCATTTCTTTTTGCAGATACAGTCAATGTAACATTATATTTCATCTACATTCCTAAATTAAAATATTGTAGAATGTCAAAGTATATATTTAAGTTAGCTCGCATATATGTAAAATCCGAGTATTTTGCCTTGATCCTTTATTTTTTCATTTATTTACCCTCATTAACATTTCGATTAGAAACATTTTACAGAGTAGGGATAAAGATATATAGCTTAATGAGATGTGTTGTCTAACTTAGATTAACAATCAACAAAAGAGTGATTCCCAACTGCGAGCGTTGGCATAAGGATTCACGTCTGTGTTTAAGAAGATCCCTCACTCACCAACCTAGTTGGTGACATGCTTCATCATAGGGATCCCACCCGAGGGGCCGAATGCCTCTCGGGTGTGCTACGACGCCTGATTACAGCGGAGCAGGTTTTTGCGTGAAGTGTAGTCGGTGAAAGTGGAAGATTAAAATTGTCTTTACTTATCCCAATTAAATTTTATTGGTGGAGAAGTAAGGCAAGGGTAAAAAATAGTGAAGGTGGATGTGGGGACTGGTTGTAAATGGCCAGTCACATCCTAATGTGAAAGTGCAAATACCGGTCTACATGTTTCAGCCTCCAGTAGCGAGGCTTTCTTCAGGACCAGAGAGTCACGGGGGTATGCACACGCTAAGGCGCATCCTCACCTGTGACACTAAAACACCGCCAAAAACTTACGGTTACTGTAGGCCTTCAGCAAATTTTGAGAAGCCAGACAATTCTGTAAGACAAAACACAAATAAAGACAAACATGCCACAATGAAAGTTTTGCCCAGATACGCGATCAAATGGTGTGGGTGTCAACGCTCATGCTGCCATGCGTGCTCATCAAGATGTGTCCATAAGTTTTAGCTCTTAAACCTATGGTGACCGTGGTAAAGTGCGTGTGTTTTAACACTTAATCACACGATGATGTTACAGGTGGACTAAGTATTGTCCCTGTGATTGGTCACAATATGCGGGGTCAAAGTGCCACTATGCACTAATACCTGCATATCAATTCCGTATGTCAGGTATGTGGAATAGATAATCGTTATACCTGAAGGACTAAAAAAGAGGTGAACATGACTATTAAAAGAGCAATGCGATAAACGCAAGGCTCGGGTTTTGAGGAAGGATATTGAGGCTTACATGAGGTGTAGAGAAATCTTACAACATGGATCCTAGCGGGGGCGGTGGCTTATAGTCACACACTAGGAGAGGGATACAATAATTACCATCGCATCCAGAAACCTGGTTAATCCCGTGTTCCAGGACCTTCCTCAAAACCCGAGCCTTGCGTTTATCGCATTGCTCTTTTAATAGTCATGTTCACCTCTTTTTTAGTCCTTAAGGTAGAACGATTATCTATTCCACATACCTGACCTACGGAATTGATATGCAGGTATTAGTGCATAGTGGCACTTTGACCCGGCATATTGTGACCAATCACAGGGACAATACTTAGTCCACCTGTAACACCATCGTGTGATTAAGTGCTAAAACACACACACTTTACCACTGTTACCATAGGTTTAAGAGCTAAAACTTATGGACACATCTTGATGAGCACGCATGGCAGCATGAGCGTTGACACCCACACCATTTGATCGCGCATCTGGGCAAAACTTTCATTGTGGCATGTTTGTCTTTATTTGTGTTTTGTCTTACAGAATTGTCTGGCTTCTCAAAATTTGCTGAAGGCCTACAGTAACCGTAAGTTTTTGGCGGTGTTTTAGGGTCACAGGTGAGGGTGCGCCTTAGCGTGTGCATACCCCTGTGACTCTCTGGTCCTGAAGAAAGCCTAGCTACTGGAGGCTGAAATATGTAGACCGGTATTTGCACTTTCACATTAGGATGTGACTGCCCATTTACAACCAGTCCCCACATCCACCTTCACTATTTTTTAGCCTTGCCTTACTTCTCCACCAATAAAATTTAATTGGGATAAGTAAAGACAATTTTAATCTTCCACTTTCACTGACTACACTTCACGCAAAAACCTGCTCCGCTGTAATCAGGCGTCGTAGCACACCCGAGAGGCATTCGGCCCCTCTGGTGGGATCCCTATGATGAAGCGTGTCAACAACTAGGTTGGTGAGTGAGGGATCTTCTTAAACACAGACGTGACTCCTTATGCCAATGCTCGCAGTTGGGAATCACTCTTTTGTTGATTGTTAATTTATGTTATTAGGGGACGAAGAGTGGCTCCAAAAAATATTCCCTTCTCTCTCCTGTTGATTAGATTTAACGTAGATTAGACACATTGCAAATGTATGGCTTAGTTGTGCCGGTTGTATGGTTGTAACACAGACTTAGCTAATACTAATAAAATAACTCCTTTGTGAAATGTACTGGCATGAAATGTATATATTTACAATGCATGGAATAGTAACCAATCTTTTGATTTTTATCAGGTCACTTTAAGCACTATTTTTGAAGTGTTGTAAAGGGGCTAGCTTGAATGTCTAATAATCTGGAGATTAGTTGCAAAGAGCATAGAAATGCTAAGGACTGAAATATTGAGGCAGTACAAGGTTTGACTAGATGACTGAGGTTGGTAGATTTTCGCTTTATTGTACATGTGTATTGGAGTAGGATGTCAGAGAAGTAGTTGGGAGCCAGAGTGTTTACTGTTTTGAAGACAACTGTCAGTAGCTTGTAAACCTGTTTTCTGGTGGTTAGCCATTTGCGTTGGGAGTTCATACATATTCTGATGTGGGGAACTTTTGGACTAAATGGTTCAAAGTTCAGGTATCTACGTTTATTACCTTGTCTTGTTGTGCAAAGGAGTAGTTTTGGTGTTGGGGGCAACAAGAAAAGTAATACTGTAGTCTAGTCTACTGCATAATAAAGAGTTGATTAGTGTTTTTGTGGGAACTGTGCTAATAAAGGCCTCCATTTTCATGGATGAGCTGAAAGGAACCTGAAGTTTCTCACTGGGGAGGTAAATGTTAACAAGTCTAGGGAGAGTGGATAGTGTCCATAAGAGAGGTGAAGGCTGGAGGCAAGGAAAATAATTGAACCTTGCTGTTTTAGATTACTTCTCCTTTAGTGACTGAGATGTTAGTAATTTTGCTATGTAAATTGAAAAAAGTAGTGGCATATGGAACACTAAGTCATGCATAATTAGTTATCACATAGTTGCAGCAGATGATTCCTTTTGGGACGGGAATGTCCTTTGCACGCTGTATAGTCATGTCACCTGCCTTGAGTAACCAACTGCAAGTTTCTGGTATCCTGGTTTTTGTATGTTTTGCCCAGACTCGCGGTAATCCAGATTGTGCACACTGAGACGTAGGCCTGTCCCTTCAGTGTGGTCCTAAGATCTGGAGGGCTGCACCAAGTGTGCTGTCCTTTCTGACATTGGAATACTGTCCCTCTCAGTACCTAGTATGTAAAACAGTGGTGGCAGCATACCACGTTTTGTGACATAGTAGTTGTGGCCAGACGCTTTTACCCCTTTCATGCAAGGGAGAGCCTACTGGCTCCCTCGTGTAAAGTTCTGATGCTCCTGACTAAACCGAACCCTAGGGCTAACATCTCTACACTGTGTGTATGTGTGATCTGCGCAACACATACATGGAAGATGTGTCCGTGAACCAGAGTGAAGTAGGCTGCTGGTTCCATTTTGAAAGCGCCTGGCATATGCATGTGCCCAAGACGGAGGTGAGATTGCTTTCCCAGACAGTAGGGAAGTGTATTGCTGATGTTCCTGAGACTGGAGGAAGAGGACCTAGACATTGCAATGAGAGAAGAGGAGACTGTGCTGCCCTTGGATATTCGATTAGGTCCGTTTACTGCAGAGGCCTGCTGATTAGTCTTCCTGAGCACTGTCATCATAGTGGGATGAAAGGTGAAACTGCAGTCTCAGTTCAGAGTGTGAAGGATCTTTTTGGTGAAGCCAGCCTTTTGTCTCTCTTCCTGATCAGTGTGGCTGTTGATAGCCAAGTGCAGAATGGTCCCACCTTTATCTGCTTCTGTTGTGGATGCGTGTTGAGTATCAAAGGGGTAACCCACAAAAAACTACCCGACCTGGGTAAGTATTGCAGTACATTCAAATAAGTGGTCGCGGTAGCAACTCTTGTAGCAAAACAAAAATGATATAGCATTCACCACTCATATTATTCTTTAGATGCATACATCCATTTTATTCATGGATTATAGACACTGAATGCACTTTTAGTCAAAGCATTAGTTATTGGCAACACAGTTGCTCCAGCAAATAACAGTGCAGTATGTATTTACAGTGCTCTTGGTGTAGAGAGAAAAGGGGAGGGTTGGGAAATAGGTGAGGAACGTGTGAGTGAAGGACGGAAAAGGTTTAGTGACATATATACATCAGCTGTATTAGATATAGGACCTCTCCAGCCTAACATAGGTCAGTTGTTCCTAGGTATACACAACTCTGAATGAACATCCACTGTTAAATCAATCTTTCATCAGAGCTTGTGGAGGAGGTGTATGTTGTCAACGTTTCGACCCCTAAAATGGAGGGTTAGTTCGGTCCTCACGATGGGGTCTTCATCAGGACAGGGCTGAGAAGAGCACCTGTGAATAATCGGAAACGTGTGTAAGAAAGTGCGGGTATGTACAGGGTGAATGCTAAAAATAGATCAGGTAGCGAATACCTGCTTAGGACAACAGCAGGGATAGTCCGCTGTTCAATCAACACAGAAGGGCTCGTGAAAGCTCCTAAAGTCGGGGAGAAACAAATTGTCAATTAACTAATAACGGGGGCAGTCTGCCTCACTGGAAGGTCTATGTGTTCCTAATGCTTACTGATTCAACAATTAATGTAGACGCACTACTGAGGTTAATCAATCACTCGCAGTGGGAAATAATCCAAACAATCTACAGAAACGGGAAGAGAAACCGGGTACACTTAATGAGTGATGTTCGAAAACTGAGTCTACTGATTTAATCGAACATTCTCGTAAGAGAGCGATGACCCCGTGGTGGGCCTGGATGTTAAAGTAAATCTGAACCAATCTGGGAACACGCAGTGCCCATCTAAAAAGAGCCTGTGCAGGCATACAATGCTGAGCTGTGCGGTGGCTCTATAATACGTAATGTATCTCTGTCCCGTGCATTGAAGGGGAAAGAGGAGGGAGTCACCCCTTCGTCCTGGCAGAAAGGATAAACTCCCTGACGTGTGTGGCCTTAATGAACGGCCGTGACCGTTGTATTGTTGCGCGGCAGCGTCTCTAGTCTGAATCACTGGTTGTCCTCGCGGTTAGTTAAATAAATACCTCATGGTAGCATGCGCGGTACACTATAAGATGTGTGTTCTCATCCAGATATACAAAGGTTAAGCATTATGTAGAATATTGATTTCTCAAATGTGTATTGCGAATGTGAATTAGATAAGATTTTGGTTCACACTAGTACTGTAAAATTACATTTGTTGTCACATGAAGAATACAGTCGCATTACTGTGAAGGTATATAACAGACACATGGATGTACTAACTATATCTTAATTGTATACGATGGGAAAAGCTTAATAAAATATGTTTTAAAAAACAAAATGGTAGCATGCGCGGTGCTGGCTGTGTGGGTGGGTACTAAGTATAATAAAGGCCTCTACGCTCGGTGGTGCAAGTGCAAGAAACGGGGCGGGTGGAGCAAGTTCCTCATGTTAAAAGTAATCACGGTGATGGCTAAATTAAAAAAAGAGTACTTGGTAAAACAATAGCCTCTACGCATAACTGGCGGTGACAAACTCACTTCAACATGTTAAGCCGTTCAAAGAATATTCAACAGGCTCCTAACATGTGATCAGATGCTAACGCTAAAGCAGGGCTAGAGGGGGCTGGGGCTCGCTTACCTTGTTCCAGGCCATCCGGCTCGTGTGTGAGCACGGGGCCGGCTGCAGGCTCTTATAAAGGTACCGGCGTGGCGCGTGTGCACCCGGCCGTGCCGCCGCTGGATACTGCCGAAAAAGGCTCGTCTGGTTCCAGCCAACCAGAGTTGAGGCTCCCTCATCAAGGCAAATCTGTGGAACAATCGTTCAGGGATCGGAGGGCCAGATCGATAATCGGCTGCTCATGATGCGAAATGGCTGATCAGGCACAACGGGACGTGTAGTGTATCGTATTTGAACATGTCCTAGCTGTCTCGAGAGTCCTTCCTAGTCTAAGCCATGTCTACGTGTTTGCAATACACAGTTGCAGTATGCGATGTCGGGTTATCTAAAATGGTAAATGTGCAAAATCATGTGTTATTAATGACGTATTGCGGAAGAAGTGTTCACAATTCAAACGTGACAATAAATGATGACAGGTTATGTATAATCTTAATTCACTCGGTTTCAGTTGGAAGTACATGAGTTCTTGACATAACATTTATACGGGTTGCGTATATATAATCTTCATTCTCACAGTATCTGTACGTGATACATGTGTTCTTAACATAACGTATTAGGATGACGGGTTCTGTACATAGAATCTTACTCCCCACGGTTCCTGTGCTCGATGCATGCGATAATAACATTATTATTGCGTAGGTTGGCATTGCCTTATGTCGAATTGTAAACATCTGGTGCATGTGTATGCGTATGAAAGATTGTAGGGAACCATATATACATGATTTTGACACTATGGTAGCATTGTCAGAAGTGTGAGTGAGAGTGCTCAAGTTAGTCACACTGGCATGCGTGTCTAGGCATTACATGTGATGACATTGTAGTCGTGCACCGTGCAAGAATGCTTGCATTTTGATGAGAGATATAAAATTACATCATATTTGGTTGAACATAACCTCATTTAGGCAGTGTATATCATAAAGATCATAGTCATTCAATAGTCAAGCCAGCTAATTGGGCATTTGTGCCATCTAGTTCATTGAGCCCATTGTTCACAGTGTCCAGGAGATGCATCCATTTACACTCTCAAGTTCAAAATGGGGCCCAAATCACCTCTCCGTGCTCCCAAGGACACCTTCTCGAGGACCAACCATTTCATTCAGTCTGGTGTGTGTGTGGGCCTTGAAGTGTTCGACTAATGGAGCCCCTGCAGTGTTACAGCGGATTCTGCTGCAATGTTCCAGGATCCGTGTTTTAACTTTCTTGTTTGCCCAATGTATAGTTGGTTACATGGGCATACAATCGCGTAAATTACGTCACAGGAATTGCAGTTGGTATGGGCCTTAAGTTCGATAGTATGATGTTTGTAGGGAAACGTTTTAGTTTCAATAGTCATCTTGCAAGCCTTGCATTTGGTACATTTAAAGTGGCCCACCACTTCTGGGAGATTCCACATGCTTTGGATTGTCTGTTTCGGTGGCATGTCCAAAAGGGAGCGGACGACGTGATCCCTGATGTTTTTAGCTTTTTTGAAAGCGTGCAATGGTGGCTCCTGGACATCAAGGTTGTCTGAGATGAGTTTCCAATGTCCGTTAATTATCTTTTTGATTTCATTGCTCCTGGTGCGATAGGTGGTGACACAGGTCATTCTGTTATTTTCAGTTTGACGTTGTCTGGGTGTCAATAGTGCCTCTCTATCGTAGTACCAGGCCCTTTTGCGTGCTCTTTTGACAAGTCTTTTAGGATATCCCCGCTTGATTAGACGTGTTATCAGGTTATCTGATTCTTGAAAGAAATCCTCCTTCAGTGAACAATTCCTCCGGATCCGGAGAAATTGGCCGAATGGCAGGTTGTCCCGGAGGGCTCGGGTGTGGTGGCTTGTATATCTTAGCAGGGTATTGCGTTCCGCTGGTTTTCTGTACAGAGTGGTGTAGAGGTGGTCCTCTGTTGTCTTGATAGTAATATCCAAGAAATCTATGGTATGTCTATCCCAATGGATGGTGAACTTGATATCTTGGGAGCAAGTGTTCAGCCAGTCAAAGAAACTCTTCAACTCCATTTTGTCTCCTGACCAAATTAGTAGCACATCATCTATGTATCTTCGCCATTGTGTGACATGCATTCTATATGGGTTGATATTGGAGAAGATGTAGTTGTCCTCAAAGTTATCCATGAAGAGGATCGCTAGGTCTGGGGCAAAGGCCGCCCCCATCGCTACTCCTTTTGTTTGAATAAAGAATTCATTTTGAAAGACAAAAAAGTTCTTCATCATAGCTACCTCTAGGAGTTCTACTATGAATTGCGTCGGGACGTTGACTGGTTGTGGTCTTTTCTCAAGGGCCTGTGTCATTACTTCCAACGCTGGTTGTTGCGGGATGCTCGTATAGAGTGATACAATATCTAGCGTCACTAGAAGTTGCTTGTCTGAGTCAAACTTCATTTTGTCAACCAAGTTGATCACCTCCATTGTATCTCGAAGGTATGTTCTCGTGGTTTCGGCCAGCGGTTTTAAGAAGAAATCAATGTATTTGCATATTGGCTCTAGGAGTGATCCACATCCCGAGATGATGGGTCTACCAGGGTTTTTTTTCAAGCTTTTGTGCACCTTAGGTAGGGTGTATATAGTGGGCAGACGCGGTTGTTGATTGTTGTTCAAGTTCTCAAATTCTTGGTCCGATAGAAATCCGGCTTCCTTCCCTCTTTCCGTAATAAGCCTGATTTGCCTTCTGACGTCCTTGGTTGGGTCTGCGCTGCAAGCGGTGTAGCTCATGCCATCACGAAGTTGAGAATATATTTCTGCTTTGTAGTCTGGGGTATTCTGTACCACAATAGCACCACCCTTATCTGCCGGCTTGATTACTATCGTCTTGTTGTTCTTCAAGGTGTTCAATGCCTCACGTTCTCCTTTAGTGATGTTATGTTTCACGTATGTCTTGGTTGTACATGCTTTCATGACATCGCGAAGGACCACACTTTCAAAAGTCAGGATTTTATGTGACATCATGTGCGTCGGGGGCATGAAAGTGGATGGCGTTCTCATTCCCGTGGTCGATGTAGAGGATATTGGTAGTGAGTGTCTGGAAAAAATGTCTTAAACGCACCTTCCGGAAAAAACTGTGCAATTCCGCTTTAACGTTGAACCGATTAGCATGTGAAGTGGGCACAAAGGAAAGTCCCTTACTGAGAATGCTGGTTTCGTCAGTAGACCGCTTGTATGTTGACAGGTTAATGATGGGGCTTCTTTGTTCGGCTACCATCTGTATGTTCGCCGCCGGGTGTTGATCTCTCCGTGGTTCTCTGGTTGGAATCTCACTTGTTTTGGATTCTGTCCCTGCTGGCGTCCTGTATCCCAATTCTGCTGGTTCTGTCCTCGTCGTGTTGGTCTGTTCCAGTTGTAACCTCGTCCTCTGGGTGGTCTCCAGTGGGTATCCTCTAAAAAAGCCGGTCCAGATGTTTGTGGGCCTTGGGGTGGTTGGTACCATGAGTCCTGATATTGATACCCGCTGCTGGGTCCCGCTTGTTCGCTGTCGCTCCCAGTGCTGTAAGAGGAATCTGAGAAGTTGGTGAACCTTCTGTTGCCCCTATAACCTCCTCTACCTCTGTTGAAAAAGCGGCCTTGGGTGTCCTGTTTGAAGTAGTCTTCCTGGAGGTATGGGTACGTTGTTTTTTTGTCATAAAAACGCACCTCCTTGGCCAGTTTGTCCAATTTCTTAGCTTGTGTGTTTATGTCAAATTCCTTGATAGTCTTCTCGAGTCTCTCAAGTGCTTCCTTCGCGTTGGTCAGTGCGGAGTCGTCGTTTATCTCTTGTTTTAAGTCACTGATTTCTTTCATCAATTTTTCAACTTGTTCGAGTGCTGTTTCTACCCCAAGCACCATCCAATGGCGTGAGCAATTGTTGGCTACGAAACTGAAACCTTCTTTAAATTTAGGATGGTCTACAAAGATAGCTGGTTCATTGCTGACCTGCAGGCCCGCGGGTATAATATTCACTTGGAGGTATTTGGTCAAAAGGTGCCCGTGAAGGCGTGTGCGAATGAGTTTCTTTTCTAAGCGTTCAAGTTAGTTGATTTTCTCATTGAGGGAGAAATCAATGTTGGGAGTATTTGATGTTAAAAATGTCGACCCGGAATCTCCTTGTATAAGTCTATTAATGTATTCCTCTGTATAGGAAAGTGTTTCCCTCTCTGACATGGTAGGACACACTTGTTCCGACAGGAAAACCCTCCCAAGTCTGTACTTGCTCTAAGAGTGTTGAGTATCAAAGGGGTAACCCACAGAAAACTACCCGACCTGGGTAAGTATTGCAGTACATTCAAATAAGTGGTCGCGGTAGCAACTCTTGTAGCAAAACAAAAATGATATAGCATTCACCACTCATATTATTCTTTAGATGCATACATCCATTTTATTCATGGATTATAGACACTGAATGCACTTTTAGTCAAAGCATTAGTTATTGGCAACACAGTTGCTCCAGCAAATAACAGTGCAGTATGTATTTACAGTGCTCTTGGTGTAGAGAGAAAAGGGGAGGGTTGGGAAATAGGTGATGAACGTGTGAGTGAAGGACAGGGAAAAGGTTTAGTGACATATATATACATCAGCTGTATTAGATATAGGTCCTCTCCAGCCTAACATAGGTCAGTTGTTCCTAGGTATACACATAACTCTGAATGAACATCCACTGTTAAATCAATCTTTCATCAGAGCTTGTGGAGGAGGTGTATGTTGTCAATGTTTCGACCCCTAAAATGGAGGGTTAGTTCGGTCCTCACAATGGGGTCTTCATCAGGACAGGGCTGAGGAGCACCTGTGAATAATCGGAAACGTGTGTAAGAAAGTACGGGTATGTACAGGGTGAATGCTAAAAATAGATCAGGTAGCGAATACCTACTTAGGACAACAGCAGGGATAGTCCGCTGTTCAATCAACACAGAAGGGCTCGTGAAAGCTCCTAAAGTCAGGGAGAAACAAATTGTCAGATGACTAATAACAGGGCCAGTCTGCCTCACTGGAAGGTCTATGTGTTCCTAATACTTACTGATTCAACAATTAATGTAGATGCACTACTGAGGTTACTCAATCACTCGCAGTGGGAACTAATCCAAACAATCTACAGAAACGGGAAGAGAAACCGGGTACACTTCATGAGTGATGTTCGAAAACTGAGTCTACTGATTTCATCGAACATTCTCGTAAGAGAGCGATGACCCCGTGGTGGGCCTGGATGTTAAAGTAAATCTGAACCAGTCTGGGAACACGCAGTGCCCATCTAAAAAGAGCCTGTGCAGGCATACAATGCTGAGCTGTGCGGTGGCTCTATAAAACTTAATGTATCTCTGTCCCGTGCATTGAAGGGGAAAGAGGAGGGAGTCGCCCCTTCGTCCTGGCAGAAAGGATAAACTCCCTGACGTGTGTGGCCTTAATGAACGGCCGTGACCGTTGTATTGTTGCACGGCAGCGCCTCTAGTCTGAATCACTGGTTGTCCTCGCGGTTAGTTAAATAAATACCTCATAGTAGCATGCGCGGTGCTGGCTGTGTGGGTGGGTACTAAGTATAATAAAGGCCTCTACGCTCGGTGGTGCAAGTGCAAGAAACGGGGCGGGTGGAGCAAGTTCCTCATGTTCAAAGTAATCACGGTGATGGCTAAATTAAAAAAAAAAGAGTACTTGGTAAAACAATAGCCTCTACGCATAACTGGTGGTGACAAACTCAATTCAACATGTTAAGCCATTCAAAGAATATTCAACAGGCTCCTAACGTGATCAGATGCGAACACTAAAGCAGGGCTAGAGGGGGCTGGGGCTCGCTTACCTTGTTCCAGGCCATCCAGGCATCTGTTGTGGATGCTTGAGGTTGGAGAAAACCCTGCTAGGAAGAGCATCACTCTGCACAAAGGTCAGACGATAGCCTAAGGACACCAAGGACACAGGTAGGGCAGCGGGAGGAAGTAGTGCAACTGTGCCTGAGACCTACACCAGACTTTTCCTATCCAGTTGAATAGGGGAGAGGTTGAGGGTGAGCATTGGGAGTACACTTGCCTGCCCTCGGCCATGCACCAGAGTTTCTGAGTACTTGCATATAGTAATTTGCAGTATTGTGTGTGTTAGTGTATTAAAGTTATTTTTATAAAAGAAAAATGCTGGGTTGGACAATCAGTTATTACAGCGTTGGGTGTTTTTTTATTGCTGAGCTTGTTTTACCCCCACACTAACCTCCCTGAGAGCCCAGGACTGCTCACCATCACTAACACAGAGTGAAATGCTGCAGAGGTTGTACTTGGCCTAGTTTCTAGACCAGTAGTAGAACGGACATCAGAAGCAAATGCCTCCAGCCCCCATGACTGAGGTTCAGTAGAACCCCATACCTCCTCCAAACTGCTCATGCGTTGACATGCCCTCTTCGATTAGGTATGCCAGGAGTATCTCCTTTATATCTTAGTTTCAATTTTTTATTAGTGATTACATTGCCACTGAGGCAGAGTGACATGACTTGTTGGGTCGGTCGGATTAGATCTTAATAGGTTCCATAGTTGTCAGGAGGGAGGCAGCTCCCCTTTTCTTTTATTGCACTCATTTTCTGCTCTCTATTAAGGTGGATTTACAAGCACAATATTGTGTGCAAGTCTTAGTTTTACTAAAAACAAATACTTGCAAGTCTTCGTTTGAGAAAATGGTGACTCCCTTAAGCATACATGCCATTTCATTGATGTTAGGTTGTGGATGAATGTAAAGAATGATGCAGTTCAGTGACCTTAGGTCAACAAAAGTGTAGATCACCATTATTTTTGCAAGAACGATCGGGGAACCCATTCAGCTGGTGCTACTTCTTTTATGATTTCTTGACTCTTTGACTAAATCATCTAACATAACCTGCATGTCTTTTCTTGCATTGAAAGGTACCCTTCTCATTTCCTGCTTGAGAGAAACCGCATCAGACTTCAACACAATAGTGTTAAAGAGAGCAAGAAGTTAGCCGATTTTGTTGTTAAAAACATCTGGAAAATGTATAGCTATCCTATCTGTGAGGTTGATTCTCCTATTGTCAACATTCGGAATGGAAAACATAGGTTGTGTGTATTCTGAAGTCTTCTTTAATCTCTCCACCCTAGTGCACAAACTCTTTGCGGGTGCCATTAATTTTAATCCACGCTTGCTGGACTCGGTCTAAATTTCGGATACACTCACCGATATTTTCAAGTACTCTTACGAAATATTTTGGAGGCGTCCACTTGCCCCCAGGGATTTACCGCCTAGGAGGCCACTTGCACTACTTCTTTACTGAGGATACGTTGGCACTTGTTACTGACCTAAGGACTCTTCTCTGGAGAACACGTCCATATGATGGACGCTTTGTTTTTTATTACACATTACCGGATTTAATCTTCTTACGAATATACCTCTTTACCATTTGCCCTGAAGAAGCCCTTGTTAGGGTGAAACGCGTTGGCTGTTTCTACAGTTGCACAGAGAGCTTGTGTAAAATAAAGACACAACGAAACCTACAAAAACGACTGATTATTGATATTACTTTGTGTACTCTGTAATTTGCTGATCACGTGTATTGCCTCTCATCTTTCTCCTTCATGTTTCTATTTATGGTCATGTGGCAGCTGGTCATTTGAGGTGGGCAATACAAGTATCAAAAACACTTGTGACTAGCCTAGGTAGTGCAGGTGCCGTCAGCCCGGCTGCCTCATTGTCTTTATTTGATGTCCAATCTTCCCTAATGAACGTGTCCTTCCATGGCTCTTATATCTTTGGCAAGTAGGCAGACTCTGCTGCACTCGAGTTCTTTAAAGGCAGCAGGGCCAGAGTGTGCTCTTTGGGCCTGTTGGGTCCAATGTGTCAGTTTCTTCCCCTCCTTGGTTATGCTGGGCTTTTAGTACTGCCAACTTAGCCAGCCCAGCAGATCCTACAACCTTTTTGAGGCAGAGGCCCCAAAACCCACAGGCAATGTGGACAACTGGGGCAGTGAGCAGCCCAATCCTCTGCTCCTCCAGCAGTTACATCCGTAAAACCTCTTTAGTGTGCCCTTCCAGGTGCACACCCACGCTGTCAGAGACCGGATTCAATATTATCTTGCAGGGTGGTAAGCCATCACTTTGGACTAGTGATCCTGCAAGTTGTCCAGCAGGATAATGTCTGTTCTTTTTACCCTGCCGCACCTCCCACCACCCTCACAGCAGCTGACTCAGGACTGTATGTCCCTTTTGCTGTAGGAAGTGCAAATCTCTTTTGGCAAAAAGGACCATAAAGAGGTTTTCAGCCTCGGAAGTAGGAACTGGGTGTTACTACTTCTATTTCCTTGTACCGAAGATGGACGTAGCCCATAGTCCTATTTTAGATCTTCACCCTTCCTGAGGAAGGACAAATTTGCCCAGGTCCTGTCTTCCATCAACCCTGGAGACTGGATGGTAGAATTGCACTTGTAGGACTCTTATTTCAACATCCCCATCCTGCAGGCTCATAGGTGATATCATCTGCAGTTCATGGTGGGGCAAAAGAACTTTCATTTTGCTGTGCTTCCCTTTGGCCTCACCAGTGCCTCTTGGGTGTTCACAAAAGTGACAGAGGTGATTGCAGCGCCTCTTTGGAAGTCAGGGGTTCCAGTCTTCCCCTACCTTGACGACTGGCTGCTGAACACTGGCTCGCCCCAGGCAGTCGTCACCCACATCCAGTCTACGGCGAACCTCTTAACATCTTTGAGGTTCACCAACAAGGTGTCAAAGTCACACCATACTCCTAAGCACGGTGAGGTGGGGTCCTGAACCCTGGGTCAGGAGGCACTGTGCCTCAAAGTGGCTGGATAACCAGGGGATTTTCCTGGTGGTACAACACCTGGCGGGATCTCTAAAGGCAGGGAAGGACAAATGGAGCCGCTGACACCTAGTGGATCACAAATGGCAGTTGCACCTAGAGGTGGCACAGGGTACCTTCTACAAATGGGGAAAGCCTTGACTCTATCTTTTCGCCACTGGCGAGAACGCACAATGTCCGTATGTTGGAATTCCCCAGACAGCTTTCTCTCTCAAACACTTTCTGCTGAGCTCAGAACTCCTGTACACCTTTGCGCTACTTGTCCTGCCACGAGTTCTGAAGTAGATCAGGAACGTCCGGGCCCAAGTCATTCTAGTGGCACCAGATTGGGCCAGGAGAGTATGGTACACAGAACTCCTGGGCATTCGCATCTGTTCACCAATTAGGCTGCCAGTTCATGAGGTTTTACTGTCGCCACAGGGATCAGTCCTGCAGCCAGGCATGCACAATCTTCACCTCCATGCTTGGAGAGTGAGCCGAGACAGTTGACTGCATTCAGCCTCCCTCCCAAGGTTGCTGATGTCTTCCTGGCAGCCATGCGTCCCTCCACTAAATTGGTATGCACCTGCCATTGGGACAAATTTGTAGCTTGTTGCAGTACTCTGCAGATTGACCCACTTTAGGCCAAACTTTCCAGCATGTTGCTTCTTTGGTTGTCTTGTTCCTAGCCCAGTAAGGACTTGCGTTGGCTGCAATGAAAGGCTACTTGTCAGCTATTTCTGGGTTTTTTCCGTTGGCGGATCAGCCTTCTTTGTTTAAATCACGTGTTCTGATGGTTTTTTTTAAAGGCTTGCAACATACTTTTCTGCTTATTCCCTTCATTATGCCCCGTGTCCCTGAATTTGGTGCTAAGATGCCCCGTTTGTACGCCCGTTGAACCTTTTTTTTTTCCCTGCTAACTGCCCTAGCGTTGAATTACTGAAGGCCCTCCAGGGGATTTACCTGTAGATATGCCTTCAGAGGGTCCCATATGTCTTTTGGTCGAGATGTAGATGGGAGCAGTTTCGCATATGTTAGTGTTTGTTCCTGCCAGAATAGCATATCCCTGAGCCATTCCTTAAACTTAGGGGCCCGTCCCCATCTGCAGGCTACTCCTCACATAGCTAAGAGAAATCCCAGTGCGGCATACTTCCTATAGGCTGTATCTATTTGCTGGGTGTAACCCAGTAGGGCTATCAATGGAGATGCTGGCGTTGGCATCGTTATTTGCGCCATTGCATCGAGAACCTGCTTCCAGTAGTGATTAATTTTGTCGCAGGTCCATGCCAAGTGTAGGAAGTCTGCGCTTTCCGTCCCGCATCTATCATTGTCTCGTATTCCAAATTTATGCATTTAAACTGGCGTGCAATAAGTGCGATGAAAAACTTGAAATGAATTATGCGCAGACGACTGCTAGCAGTTATCTGTCCAGTTTGCATGCAGCAGTATTCTCATTGCTGGTCAGTCAGGACAATTCCTAGTTCTATTTCCCACTGCACTTGTGCTGCAACCTGTCCAATTGCGTGCAATGCTTGCATAGTGCTGTATAATAGTGAGACAACGTGTGTGGGTCTCTCCGATTGTAATAGAGAGTGCGGGGGGTTCATGTGGAAAATTGGGTGTGGCTGCCCGTACACTCTGCCTCATCCTAACGTATAGGAATATATCCATAGGTGTGGAGTCTACATTGTTAAAAAATTGTTCTAATGTCTGAAATTTCCCATCCGTATATAGGTCTCCCCAATTTTTTATTTTAATCTTACTAAGCATGTGTCTGCAACCTGTTTCCTGGAGCTCTGACAATTCTGGGTGATATGTAAGTGGCATCAGCGGCGAGTATATCATTGGGGCATTTAGCATTTCAGCTATGCGTCGCCAAGCTGTCATAGTACACGCCGTTGTTGTGGGGTCCGCATCGCGGAGTTTAGGAGCGATAATCACTCCTGTCAGTGGGATTGGATCCATGTATCCCTGTTCTACTGCTATATGTGACATGTGAGGGGGTGGGTGGAACCAGTATGTCGCATAGTGTGCTTGAGCACAAATGTAGCATAGTTCAAGATTGGGAACCTCGAATCCTCCCTGTGAAAAAGGTCTGGTGAGCACATCCCATTTCAACCGTGGCTTCTTGCCTCCCCATTCTAAGCGGATCGTCTGCGTCTTAAGAGCCGCAAAAAAATGCCTGCCGGGAGTGTATGGTATATTTATGAATAGGTACAGCAGCTTGGGGAGTATCACCATCTTTATCAGGGATATTCTTCCCGCCATTGACAAGGGTAGCGATGTCCATTGTGTGATGGACTCAGTTATTGATGTCAGCGTCGTACTATAATTGAGTCGCATTAAGTCAGCGAGGTCCCTAGTGATTTTAATTCCCAGGTATTTGATTTCTGACGTGCACCACTCTATGGGGTAGTCGAGTAAAAAAGGCATAGTGGTGTCTGTTAGTGGGAAAATTTGTGATTTTTCCTAATTAATATGTATCCCTGACATTTCACCAAAGAAGATAAATTCCCTCAGTAAGGGGTTTAGGTTTACCTGTGGGTTTCTGATGTATAACGTGACATCATCTGCGTATAGGGAAATTAGGATATGTCGTGTGGGGTAACACAGGGCTCACTCCTGATGATGTTGCCCTAATTTAGCTGCCAGGGGTTCTATAGCCAATGCGAATAGGAGAGAGGACAGCGGGCATCCCTGGCGTGTACCCCTGGTAATTGACACTGGCAGTGAACTTGCGCCATTAATTAGTACTCTAGCTTTGGGCAGACTGTACAATAGATTTATCCACGAAAGGAAGCCGTCTGGCATTTCCATTCGTTGCAAGACTCCTCCGAGGTAGTCCCATTCAACAGAGTCAAAGGCCTTCGTGGCGTCAAGAAAGACATCCACGGCCGCCAACTCGGGGGTCTATGTCTTGTATTATGGAGAAGAGCGTGCGAAGATTGTGGGAAGTCGCTCTTCCGGGGATATAGCCTACCTGGTCGGGCAGCACTAGTTTCTCCATTAACAGGCTCAATCTGATGGACAACACTTTGGCGAGGATCTTCGCATCCGTATTAATTAGGGACAGTGGTCTGTACGACTCGCATTTGTGGGCTGGTTTACCAGGTTTCAGTAGTGAGGTGATTGTCACCTCTCTCATGGTCTGGGGGAGTACTCCTGTCTCTTGCCTCTTCATATACCCTTATCAGTATGGGGGCTAGTTGGTCTGTATACGATCTATAGAACTCGGCCGGTAGGCCATCCGGCCCAGGGGCCCGTCCAGAGTTCATCTGCATTATTGCAGTGCGAATCTCATCCTCTTCCAGAGGTGCCGATAAGAACTCTTGTTGTGTCACCTAACCATCCAAGGGCCACATTTCCCAGGTATGCATCCCGGTTTATAGGCTGTTGTCTTTGTTGTGTATAATGTAGTGTAGTGAGCGGTGAATGCTCCGAGTATCTCATCTGTATCTCTGTAGGTGTTCCCATTGTGATCCCGGATCTCCAATACATAGTTAGAGAAACGGGGTCTGCGAATTACGTCCGCCAACGCCTTTCCGGGTCTTTCCCCTTCTCCGTAGTTACGGGCTGTAAAATATTTCCCCCGGAATATAACCTCTCTCTAATCCAACCTGGACCATGCTGAGTGTACTGCTGAATAGTGTGTACCCTCTTTCAAAGTAGGATGAAGGTGTCTCCAGCTGTCTATTAGGCCATTTTCCGTAATGATACCCTGTATTTAACTTTGGGTTTTGGTGTAGGGTTGCGGGAGAGTATTAGACCTATCAAGCTGCGGTTCTAATGTCGTATTAAAGTCTCCTCCCCAGATCACATGTGTGGATCCTATTTCTAGTATTTTCCCCATATTGTGGTGAAGAAAATAGGATCGTCTGTGTTAGGACCATAACGGCTTACCAACGTCACCAATGCGGAACCCAGTCTACCCCATATAATGCTATATCTGCCCAACGTATCTTGTGTGGACCCGATTGGGACATATGGTACGTGTTTTTTGATCAATATTGCCGTCCCTCTGGAGTACGACGAGAAGCCTCGATGTTCCGCCCATCGGGTAGCAAAGGCAAGATTACCCTGAGGGCTGAGGTGTGTCTCCTGTAGTAAAGCAATCTGGATATGATGGCGATCTAGATACGCCAATATTTGTCTGCATTTACGCTGGTCTCCTAACCCCCGAACGTTCCAGGTTAATAGCTGTAATTTTTGCAGAGGTATTAATTGTGTCATGGTGGTGTATGGGGAAATCTTGAAGCCAAGTAGTTAGGATAGGATGATACTGTCCTTGTAGATGTGTGTAAAGTCGATGTAATGTGTAGTAGGTCCTGCACTGAACAGTTCTTAAATTTCAGTCC
Source organism: Calotriton arnoldi (assembly GCA_963921515.1). Classification (NCBI taxonomy): domain Eukaryota; kingdom Metazoa; phylum Chordata; class Amphibia; order Caudata; family Salamandridae; genus Calotriton; species Calotriton arnoldi. The sequence goes on from CAWUFW010002575.1 coordinate 892,564, forward strand.
GACTCCCACACCCTCCCACAACGGCCACCCAAACTTGCCGGAATTACATTTCCCACCCCCACCCAGATATCTCCAACATTTTAATTCAAGAACACCCAAACTTGGCATTCCAAAATGGGAGGTTTTCCCTTTGAGGAGCGCCTGGGGCTGTCACAGTTTCTTCCCTCCCCTAGTTGGTAGAGTGTCTATGAGGGGGAGGGTGCCCGGCCATAATCGAAAAGCCAAGTCCTAGGGTGACACTTATCTGTTTGTCATGTTCTCACTCGATCACAGCTTCGCGTAGCCACTCACAATACCTTCAATCATTATTTTGGACGTGAACTGTTCTTATTTCGTCGTAAGTTCTAACGTCTTGTCGATGTTGCCTGATGCAGTTGGATGACTATTTTAGTTGACTTGTTGCTCATTCTGCACATATTTCATTCCAGTGCCGGCAATGTTCCTCACAAAGGTGGGGTGGATGAAGATTTAGTTGAGTCTCTCCGCAGGGTGCGTTTCAGGAAGTCTTCTACTTGCTGCGGGTTAATGAAGAAGTATTGCTTGCCTTGATGAGTAACTCTGAGACGTGCAGGGTACATAAGGGCGTAATCGATTTTTGCTGGTCTCAGTTTCTTTTTAACCAGAACAAACTTTTTTTTGTCTTCTTGTACTGCCGTTGTAAAGTCTGGGTATATAGTGAATTTGTGTCCCTCAAACTGAAGGTGCCGTTTCTCGCAGCGCCACATCTCGATCGCGATAATTTAAGAGTCTTGCGATTATTGGGCGTGGTGGTGTTCCCGGGGGTGGATGAGGACCCAATGAACGATGCACTCTTTCCACTACCATGTGTGGTGAGAAGGATTCGGCCCCAAAGGCAGTCTGCAGCAGCCGCTCAGTGTACTCCTCCATCCGGCCTGTGTTCACACTTTCTGGTTTTCCCAATATCCGTATGTTGTTGCGCCTTGAGCGCGCTTCCAAATCTTCGTTTTTGGCCACTATTACCTTTAGCAGTTTGTCCATCTGCGCTATTTGTTTCTGTGTGCCATTAGTGGTGTCCACCACGCTCGAGAGCCTTTGCTCTACGTCTGTAATACGAGTATCGTGTTTATCGAGCTTGTGGACTATTGATTCCATACGGTTTGTCATTGAATCCATGGCTAGTAGGAGTGTTTTTACATCATCATCTTGACTTTGTGCCGTCTCTTGGAGTTGCTCCGTCTCAGCGTGATCGGGTTCATCCTGTTGCATGCGCGTTATTTTCCTGGGCTCAAACAAGAGCTTCGCCTGTTTCCCGTCTGTTCTCCCCATCTCTAGACGAGTGGTTGTTACTGCGGCTGCGTCTTATTGGACTTGTGGCTGCCAAGGTCTGTCAATGGGCCCCCTGCCGATGCCAACGCCTGGAGGGTAGTCACGTTGTGTACCCTATTAGGTGCTTGTTGCTGTCTTACTCCTGTTGTACAGGGGGACAGGCCCAGCCCAAACTGCTGCTTAGATCAGTGTTGCCTTTTCGTATTCCCTCTCTGCTCTGTAGCACACTGGGGGAAGCCCTGCTTATGTTTCCACTTTGAATTATGTAGGCATTAATGTAAGTTGTATTGCACTGTATCCCTGCTGATGTCTACCTTGCCGCCTCTTAACAGGAGCTCATTCCACAATGCAGGCAGGGCTGTTATGAGTCAGCCTTCCTATCTAGTTCGAAATGCAAAACACACAAGATGATGGACGGAATGCTGCACATTGGCAAACATTCACCCCCAGTCACAGATCTGGGTTTAATCCATCGTTATTTTGCTTCACCATGCCACCCCAGTTCAGACATAGCCATATGCAAATCAGTCTTGACCCTGTGCCTCATGGGAACAGTCCAGACCGAACTGCCAAGCCATGTCTTCCCTGGACCGAAATCAAGCATCCGTCCAGGATCCCGTTTCAGGCTATCAGCCTGTTCATCCTAAGCTGGCAGGGTATGCCCAGACGTGGGTCCAGTGGCGTCAGTGAGCCACTGGACCCACGTCTAGGCCTACCCTTCCGACTTAGGGCTGATAATGCCAGAAACCGATCACAAGATGATGGACTTGAATGCTGTCACATTGGCAAGACATTCACTCGCCAGTCACAGATCTGGGTTTAATCCATCGTTATTTTGCTTCAGGGTCACGCCACTCCAGTTCAGCACATAGCCATATGCTAAACTCGGTCTGGTGACCCTGTAGACTCATGATGGATTACAGTCCAGACCGAACTGCCAAGCCATGTCTTCCCTGGAGAAACGCTCCGTCCATCATCCCCTTTGGTATCGCTTTGTTCGTCCTAAGTTGGCAGGGTATGCCCAGACGTGGGTCCCTTGCTCACTTTGCCACTGGATTCAAGCTAGCCTGGCTGATGACGGCTGATTAGCCAGAAACCGGTCCCAGGATGCTTGTTTCCGGTCCAGGGAAGACATGGCTTGGCAGTTCGGGCTGGACTGTTCCCATGAGGCACAGGGTCAGACTGATTTGCATATGGCCATGTCTGAACTGGGGTGGTGGAGTGAGCTAAAGAATGATGATGGATTAAACCCAGATCAGTTGACTGGGGGTGAGTGTTTGATTTGCTCAAACGCTCCGTCCATCATCCCCTTTGGTATCGCTTTGTTCGCCCTAAGTTGGCAGGGTATGCCCAGACGTGGGTCCCTTGCTCACTTTGCCACTGGATTCAAGCTAGCCTGGCTGATGACGGCTGATTAGCCAGAAACCGGTCCCAGGATGCTTGTTTCCGGTCCAGGGAAGACATGGCTTGGCAGTTCGGGCTGGACTGTTCCCATGAGGCACAGGGTCAGACTGATTTGCATATGGCCATGTCTGAACTGGGGTGGTGGAGTGAGCTAAAGAATGATGATGGATTAAACCCAGATCAGTTGACTGGGGGTGAGTGTTTGATTTGCTCAAACGCTCCGTCCATCATCCCCTTTGGTATCGCTTTGTTCGCCCTAAGTTGGCAGGGTATGCCCAGACGTGGGTCCCTTGCTCACTTTGCCACTGGATTCAAGCTAGCCTGGCTGATGACGGCTGATTAGCCAGAAACCGGTCCCAGGATGCTTGTTTCCGGTCCAGGGAAGACATGGCTTGGCAGTTCGGGCTGGACTGTTCCCATGAGGCACAGGGTCAGACTGATTTGCATATGGCCATGTCTGAACTGGGGTGGTGGAGTGAGCTAAAGAATGATAATGGATTAAACCCAGATCAGTTGACTGGGGGTGAGTGTTTGATTTGCTCAAACGCTCCGTCCATCATCCCCTTTGGTATCGCTTTCCTATCTAGTTGATCGCCTTACTATTTGATATGGCAGGTGGTGTTCCCCCTCTCCTCTCATTAGAGGCAAAGCCAGAGCCCCACCGTGTCAGTCTTAACTTGCTGTAACACTCGGTTCCACTGTCATTTAGTGCCGGTCTACCTTCGGTGAGGATGGGGGAGGTGAGGGTCTTCCACACTGCGTGAGGCCTTCCCTCTCCACTAGGCTTCCGTCTTGCCGCATGTCAGAACTTGGCAGTGTTGGTGAAAAAACTGCTCGGTGCAGCCCCCAGGCTATCATCCGTCTCTGCGGGTGCACATACCTCAGTCAGGGGTTGTGGCCGTTCGTGCACGCCGTGTAGGGCCTTCTCTGCTCCCGGCGGCATGGGCTTGCGTGCTGGCTGCCCCGGAGCGCGCAGCTCTGCCGCACGCCACGAGATCTGTTCTCCCCAAGCAACTGCTGTATCCAGTGTTCCCGGCACCCTCGAGACTCGTTTCTTGCCACCGCTGGTGCAGAACCTTCTCCGCTCCCTACGATCGCTGCTTGATCGTCGCTGGTGCCTGTTCTGGGCAGGATTATGCCGTATAATTAGGCCGGGCTGTCTGAGCCTCACTGGTGTGCGGCCATTTTACATGTGCGCCACCTAGCGCCCCCACGCCCTTTAAACCTTTACACAACTGTCCACTGCAGCTTCTCACGCTCAAGGCAGTTTTCGTCATCGCCATAACAATTGGTGTGATGTGTGAGGGTGCTCCAAGGCCTGTCAATCTGCAATACATGACATTCTTTCCAGCCAAGTTACTTGCCTTTGGTAACACTCTTTTTGGTGGTTACCATATTTAACCATGGATTCTTCACCTTTTGAATATTTCTCAGGCGTCAAACTGGATCTGAAAAATCTTCAGCAGTAACCCTGCGTGCCAGGAGGCAGCGTTGTGCAAATGATGGGTATTGGCTAAATGCTTTCAAGCAGTCAAACTCCTTAAATTATTCATTGTATTTTTGGGGATCAGGTGTAAAAATTATAATGTTCTAGAGTGACACATATGTGAGGTTTGAATATCCCTACAACTTAACAATTTGCTTCATCAAACTCACTCTGGAAACCGTCACTAGCAGCAGGTGAGATTTTAAATATTTCTTGTTCATTGTATTCAAAACAGTGTAGTAAAATTCCTTTGTCATCACTACAGATATTGTCTGCCTTAATTGCCACCATGCAATTTAGAAATGCTTAGTGTAAAAGTAGATTATAATTTGGGGTGGGCAACTGCCCACCTCAAGGAATAACAACATTGTCAGGGTGAACCATAAAAGTCACTAAATTAACCTCAGCTTAACCCCCTGGTAGCTATTGCTCAGAGCAGACATGCTTAACTTAGGACACTGTCTAAAGTATTTGTGCAGTATCAAAACAGCAATAAAGTCAAAATGCCAGGCAAAAAAAGCCCAAACCAGATTAGAAGAATAGTGTAAAATAGAATAAAGAAAATTACACAAAAATCCAATAAGGGGAACATGGGCTATAAGTTTTTCAAGTTTAAGTAAAAATAACTCAAAAAATAGCACTAAGCATGCATGGTTATTTATAGAAGCAGTAGACTGCACAAATTGAGGTGAACTGTGATGGAGCCCTGGTTGAATATATCAAGTGGCTTGGTCCCAGTGAAATGTATGGAAGTCAGAATTTTCTAAAAGCTTCTAAGTTCCACTACAGAAAGGGGCTCTGTCACTTTTTTTTTTGATTTAAAGCATCTAAGTTCCAAAGCAGATTGGAACTTCGGCACTTTCTAAGAAAAATACACCCCGCGCTGGCTGCTACTGCAATTGTAGCTTCTGCTGTGGAAGGTCAAACAACTAAAACAAGTTGGTCCTGTTAATACTCTGGAGCTTTCTGGATTTCTCGCAGAAAACTTTTGAAGTAACAACACAGAATTGGACTTAGTTGTTTATCGGGGTGCGGGTCATCTTGAGCAGGACGAAGCCGAAATTCAGTCCGATATTGTGGAACTGCTGGCCAGATACTTTTTCCATGGGTGCTGCTGGAGGAAAGGTATTCAGACGTTTCCAAACTGCCTTCTAGTGACTAAACAACCACAGGAGTCCACTTTAAAGGCCCTCACATGAAGGCACTTGGAAACTCTCAAGGTGTCAGGCAAAGGCCACCATCACAAATCCAATCTGAGTGCAGTTGCCACTTCAGGGAAAAAGCCTCTTTCAGTTTGTTGTGTGCTTAATGCCACAAGGAGGTTAGCCAGCTGACCCTTGCAGTCAACTTCTTTGTCCTGGGTACAAGAGGGAGGAGGTCCAGTCCTTCAGGGCTCCTCTCAAGTCACAGACCACAGGTCCAGTCAACTTCTGACCTTGCGCAGGCCCAGTAATTGTTCTAAGGATGGTGCCACATTTATGCCTGGCACCAACTTGTGGGTGGACTCCTGGGCATTCCTAGCCAATGGGGTAAAAGCTCCTGTGGGCAGCCCAGGAGTGTGGAATTTTATAAAATATCTACTTGTCCATTGGACAGGATGCTTTATAAACCACTTGTCTCCTGGGTGTGATACAGTGAGGTGACACATTTTGGCAGCGTTCTCATTATATCAGAGTTATGATAATAGCCTCTCTGATTATGCCAGGACTCATAATATAGAATGTTTTGGATTCTAGTTAAGCCCTGATTTTGCCATCTTTCCACAAATGTACATACTAGGGCTGAAAGTAACGTGAAGTGGTAGTTCCTGGGTTGGAATGCCCTTTTGAGTTTGCGCACACCTATAAACTTACATGTGTAAAGGATTTCACCAACTCTTCCTTAATCTGATTTTTGCACTGGGAAAGGTTGGAAATTTACTACTGAATTGGGCAGAAGTAAAAAAAAATTCCAGGGTGGGGGAAAAAAGGTTGTAGGGAAAGTAAACTTACAAATGCTCAGCAGATTTTTGCTTGAGTTAACCTACACATAAATATTTACTCATGCTAAAATGCAGTTCACAAACCTTTTCTCAAAGAACAGCTTCCAGGCTTACGTCTGCAAATTTGTGTGAATTCATTTAAGTCATAAATCTGCACTAATACCAGGACATGCACCAAAGGTTCACTTTTGTAGTGACTTTCATTAATAATTATGCCCCTAATTAGGTCTGGCGTTAAGACCTTTCAACTTTTAATTAAGACAGTATGTTCATAGGTATATATGTATGTATTTGTGTGTGTATATATATATATATATATATATATATAACTGAATGAATCCCGGCACTCTAAAAAAAAAATTAAACCGTTATGAGTGTATGACCTTGATAAGTTTTTGCACCAATATAACAAAGGTCTATTCTTTCACAGGTAAGGACCCAGAGATAGATATTAGGCACGATTTCCTTAGGCAAAATTTCATAAATTTAATGCATACAAAAACATTTTTTAACATATAAGCAACAAGCATCACTATGATAGTTTTTGTCAAGACTGAATGCACTCAAAATTAGTCCCAAGATGAATATAGATGGCAGAATATTTCTTTGAAGATGACGTGCATCAGTCCAAGTGAGCAGAAACAGCCGACACGTGTTTCGTCACATCCAGTGACTTCCTCAAGGCTTTTGGTAAGGAAATTGCGATCCTGGAATGATGATAGACTTGTCGTGCAGATTGCTCTATTATTCATGTAAACACTAAAAATAAAATGCCCATAATCATTTGTATAGGGGCCGATAGTAGCCGCAGACCAATTGTATGGGCAGCTCACTTTATGAATAGTATGAGTTCATTTTCTAAGTAGTATTAGATATTCCAGGATATGGTATTGTTGATGTAGATAGACCGTCCTCCGTCTCGGACATTCATTTTTACCGCAGCTGCAGTAAAAATGAATGTCCGAGACGGAGGACGGTGCGCATAAACGACAGAATACCGTTAAAGGCTTATCATAGCCTTCACGATTTACTATCTACATCAACAATACCATATCCTGTAATATCTAATACTACTTAGAAAATGAACTCATACTATTTATAAAGTGAGCTGCCCATACAATTGGTCTGCGGCTACAATCGGCCCCTATACAAATGATTATGGGCATTTTATTATTTATTTTTAGTGTTTACATGAATAATAGAGCAATCTGCACGACAAGTCTATCATCATTCCAGGATCGCAATTTCCTTACCAAAAAGCCTTGAGGAAGTCACTGCATGTGACGAAACGCGTGTCGGCTGTTTCTGCTCACTTGGACTGATGCACGTCATCTTCAAAGAAATATTCTGCCATCTATATTCATCCTGGCACTAATTTTGAGTGCATTCAGTCTTGATAAAAACTATCATAGTGATGCTTGTTGCTTATATGTTAAAAAAATGTTTTTGTATGCATTAAATTTATGAAATTTTGCCTAAGGAAATCGTGCGTAATATCTATCTCTGGGTCCTTACCTGTGAAAGAATAGACCTTTGTTATATTGGTGCAAAAACTTATCAAGGTCATACACTCATAACTGTTTAATTTTTTTTTTAGAGTGCCGGGATTCATTCAGTTACATTTTGGTACACGTGGACCCTGTGGGTCTTAGTGTCTTCTCGCACCCATGGTAGTGGGGTGCTAGTAATCCTGAGTGGCACCATAATTTACTTGATTGCTTGTCATTGCGTACAAATTCGTAATTCTATTTTGTAAGCCCTGTACATATTCGAAATTCTTTTGATGTGCGACTCGTATATACACTGCTACCATTGTGTGTATGTGTGTGTATATATATATATATATATATATATATATATATATATATAAACCAAATCGTTCGTTTTCGAATAATCTCAAAAAGAAGAACAGCGGCACACCAAAGGACAACACAATTAGTTTATTGTGTCCACAACGACGCGTTTCGGCGTAGCCTTTTTCAAGTTTTTCATAGTCTCCTCGAATGGAGGTCTTTTTGAAAATACTTCTATGTTTTTGGATTTCTTTCTTTCACCTTATGTCACAAGATTAAGATCATACTGCAGAGACAGTAGTGACTTTTTACGTCGCATCTATGATGTCACGTGGGAAGAGTCATTTCTTATGATATCACTGGATGTATGTTCATTGTATACATCGATAGACCAAAGACAGGGGGTGGATGCTTGTCTATATTTCCTCAAAAATAGACACATTTCATTGTGGGAACATACCTCCATGTTGGAGAATATGATGCTCCAATGCCTTAATCAAAACATCTTTATCTATGAAAAAACCTTTTTCCGTCAGAAATCAGGTGTTGCGATGGGAACTTGTTTCGCCCCCAGCCTAGCGAATCTATTCCTGGGCTGGTGGGAGGAACAGGTGGTCTTCACTGACATCAATGAACAGTACACTGAGCACATCCCCATCTGGATCAGGTATATAGATGACCTGTTCCTGATATGGGATGGCTCAGTTGAGCTAGCAGAGGAGTTTGTTTCTAGTTTGGGAAAGAATCAGTTAAATCTAACTTTCACACACAATATGAGTACATCTTATTGTGAGTTTTTGGATGTAGCCATCAGTATAAAGGAAGGACAGATAGTTACCAGTTTGTTTCGTAAAGAAACAGCAGGTAACACGCTGCTGCATGCGAATAGCCATCATCCAGCTCCCTTACGAAACAGCATTCCCTATGGGGAACTTCTCAGGGCTACGCAGAACATGTAGCACTGAAGGAGCCTTCCACAGAGAACAGGGAATAATGGAACAACGTTTCAGACAAAGGGGATATAAAATGAAAACTATATCCTCTGCAGCACAGAAAGTACATAAAATCACACACAATGAGGCCCTATTCTCGGGAAAAAAAGTTCAGAAGATAAAGGGAATATTCCTAGAATGATTACTACATACAATGTCAAATCTAAGATGCTACGTTATTCTATGAAACGCCATTGGGGATTACTAGAGACGGATCCCATCATTGGTAAGAGTATTGGTAAAACACCACTGATAACTTACAGGAAGTCCAAATCTTTGAGAGATCATCTGGTACACAGTTTTCAAAGTATGCCAAGCAGTGGAACTTGGCTGGGTACCATGAAAGGGTTCCACAAGTGTAACTCCTGTAAGGCGTGTAAACACAGTAAAAGTAGGGACAACTTCAAAACTGATAAAGGCAGGATTAAACAAATTTCTAAATTTATAACATGCACTAGCGAGTTTGTAATCTATATATTGGAGTGTCCGTGTGGCCTTAGATATATCGGCAGCACGAAACTGCAACTAAAGACCAGAATCTTACAGCACATGAGGGCAGTTACACACGGGGATCTGAATTACCCAGTGGCTCGGCATTACTTAGAGAAACATGACAGTAATTCTAATTTGATTACATTCTATGGAATCGACAGGATTTTATCACACCCCAGAGGTGGGAATAGGGACAAAATGTTGCGTGTGACAGAATCAAGATACATAATTGAGCTCAATACGAAAATTCCTAATGGGCTCAATAGTGGGGAGGAGCTAGCAACACACATTGGACAAAGAATGCATTGAATTTAAAATGCCTTCATTGAGTATCCCAGTATGAGAGGTTCTATAATGTTTTTAATCACTTTCACATATTTTAAATAACTTGAAACAAGATAGACCTTTGTTATGGTAGTCATGCTTAGTATAAACAGCCAGACATTGAGGTTTGAATTTGTGTTCGTCCTCTGGAATCCACGGTGTAGGGATCTACAGGTGGATAGCTGTGATGTAAAACTAACTTACCCTTAGGAATTAGGGTCAATGGCTCACTTCCTAGTTTGTAGGCCAGTGTCCTGTTTCATTATTTAGTTATTATAAATTTCTCTCACATCACTTATTTTATTATTTATTGCACCACGTTGTACAGTGTCCTAATACTCCCGTATTATTATTACTGCCTATTGATCGTTGTGTAGATTACCTATGGTTACTCTTTTTAAATTCATAATATTTGTTTATAGGTACATAACCTATGACTGCAGAAAGCACTTTTGGGAATACCAAATTGATTTTACATATAGCACCTCGTTTTTGAATCCAGCAATGGCTGATAGAATATGCAATACACATTGATGCCTGGTTATGGGTACATAACCTTTTATTTTAGAAAGTGTACCAAAGGATAATAGGATGATACTGGTGTATTGGCACTTTATCCGAACCTAGCACGGGCTACTTTAACATAGAATACCTATATACATATCAATGGATTATGTGAAATCGATTTTGGGTACATTACCTTGAATTATAGATTGTGCCATATTGTAATGCATATTGCAATGCTATTCGCCATATTTTTTCCAATCAATTGAAATAAGGCAAGTTGGGATTACGTGTAAATATAAAAACGTATATGGATGTATGTAATGTTGGTATGATACCTGAATCAATCCCACACAGTAATGTATATGTTATTTTTGCATAGCATGATGATTGATAATGTGATTACAAATTTTGAAAGTATGCGTCTAAAATATTTATACATCACGTGACTATAAAATGATTATAGGTTTACAATCGGTTACAATAATGAAGTTTTCGTTGTTGTGAAATTCTAACGATTATATGCCATGTTTTGATTTTGTAAGTGGGTAAAATGAATTGTGAATTTGCTCGCGTTACAGGCGATCTTGGCAGTATGTTTTCACTGTTTATTAAACTGTGACCTGTATTTCTATGGGAGGTGGAGCACAGGTTAACAACTTGAAAAGGCTACGCCGAAACGCGTCGTTGTGGACACAATAAACTAATTGTGTTGTCCTTTGGTGTGCCGCTGTTCTTCTTTTTGAGATTATTCGAAAGCGAACGATTTGGTTTATATTTAGCGGCTTGTCGTTGCCGCTGCTGGCACCGGTGTCGAAAGGAAGGGACTGGCTATTATCGGCATACTTCTCTGGATATATATATATATATATATACCGCAATCAGTTGTGAGTAGCATTATGCAATTTGGCGGGCCCCGAAAACGTAGATTGGCTAATGATGTCATGTGGAGGCAAGCAAGACGGGACTGAAGGTTCGGCGTGGAGAGCCCATGTGTGCTCCTGGTGGAGCCTTTCTTCCCTGCAAGCCAGCACCCTTCACTGGAATGACATTGTATTTCGGAGCTGGGTACCGAGGCATTGGCCATGCAGTGGGGGATGATAGTTGACATAATTGTTTAGGGGATTGGAACGCCCCGGAGTTGAGAAGTAGTATTGTAATGTAGCCTTATTGACTAAGCATTGAAGAATGGAAGAAATGTTTGTTAGGGCTGCAATTAACACCAATTAAGGGACACACCACAACAAAGGGAGGTAAAATAGAATCGTATATTAAGAATGACTTGGATGCTGGAAACCAAGGAACTGTGATGACTTTTTACTTTTCCGTGCACTAAAGGCTGCATAGATTGTTTAAATTAGCTGTTTTGTTTACTGGAACAGTGTTTTTTTTCTTCGGGGCCTTACAGCAACAACAGACTATTAAGAACTGTTTTTGCCTTTTGAGGTTGCATTTTACTAGCGGGCACCGCATGAATTTTGAGTCTAAACGTTTTGTTACATTTTATGTTTGTTTGACATCTTTATGATATTTTAGACAATAGTGCAGGGACTGTAAGCACTAAAACGCTTTCGAATTAGGCCATACTCATGGACTACAATGAATTGCTCTGCCTCCCAAGGGATTGTGTTCATCAGTGCGCACATAGGATTTTGGCTAAAATGTTGCTGGGAGATAATAAACAGATTCTACGGTGTTTGCTTTATATGTGCATAAAGCGCTTGAAATGCTGAAGTTAAAATGAAGATATCTGCATGATAATTGACGCGCATGGCATGATTTATCTATTTCAGCTTGAAATGAAATGAAGTTGGAAGTATAAACTTTAAATGTGCAATATCGTTATCCGAGGTTAAAGAGATTACAACACTGAATCAACAAATGACCTTGAACGCTGTACATTTGTCTTACGGGGGTTGTTAGCAAAGAACCGAAAATTATTTTGTTTATGTTGATGGTACTAAAAGAGTATGTGTATATATATATATATATATATATATATATATATATATATTTACAAAATGGCGCTCTTCAGGTGACAAAGGCTGTTGAACAGCCTGTAGACGACTACTCAAGAAATAGCAGTCTGCTAGTAGATATGATAAAAGAGAGAATTTATTATAAGACAAGATACAAAACAATAGTACGTGCAGAAAGGAGACAGACAACAAAGTGGCTGAATATCCAACAAGGAGAAGTCTTCCAAAGCCTTTTATTAGTGCAAACCACAAAGGAAAAACGTAATTATTCATGCAACATATGTTCAGTAGACAGACCGGATTAAGGCATTTTTTGAGAAACTAAGCAAAGGGTGCGGCTTCTGCCAATCAGTAGCCTCAGCAAGTTACACAAGTATAGAACACTAGGCCAATCAGTAGAGGCCAACACTGCGTGATACCTGCATGGTCTGAGGGGGTGGGGCTGTTACAACCCACATGTTCTCTGCTCGTGACATTTTGGGACTTTCCAAGCAAATGCAATGTACCAGTAACGGTAATTTCTAATGAAATGATTTGCAACATCCGTTCCGGTGAAGGACACGTATGGCAGTGCCACTTCTAAATATGGTGTGCCCAAGCGCCTGTTGATAAGCTAGGAACATGTACTGTCTGAATGTGGTTCTTGAGCAAGCCTTGCGTTACGAGAGCAGCTTACTTTCAGCAACTGCAGAAACATTTATTTAATTCTTTTGTGTCAACGTTCTACAGGCCTTTTCAGTAGATAATTGGTATCAAAAAGTAGGTAGCTTAATTGGGTTAGGGAAATAATTATAAAAATGGCTTCCACATCCTGCCGTCTGATACCAAATCGCTACATTTTTTTCGTAACTTCCCCTCATCATTTCTATGCCTCCATTTTCCTCATCAGCTGGGAACATGTGGTTTCCATGTACTTAAATTTTGGCACGCAGTGTGCACAACTGGATGCAACAGCTGATAAGCATGTGGGGCAAACTGGTATAGTTACGTAGAGCGTGACCAGTGGTGTTATCCTTATTATAATCCCTTCCGATATCCATGATTCCCAGCCCCTGAACCATGCCAAGACTTGTTCTCTCATTTTTCCCGACCCTGCTCGCCCCTGATGTAGTTCCTGATGTGTACAAAGTAGTGGGACTCCTTGGTACTCAGGGTGTTGAAGCTTGTACAGCTTTATTGTGCCCAGTGAGGGGGTATTGTCCTGACCACAATGCAACCCACATTTCTGAACAGTGGGAACTATCACCATTGCTGTGCAGCGCTATCCTTGGTGCTCTTTGGCAATATATTGCTTTCTATTGTCTTTTGGGAAATTTGAAACCTAGTCATTCACTAGTTAATGGAACGCCCATGCCATCGCGGACCACAAAGAGCACACGCCTATACATAGGTCGTGGCTCATGCATGATTCACGTCCCTGCCCATGTGTGGGCCATTGAGATTGTACAGGCTATTTTTTCTTTTTGTGTTTTGTCTCTTATTCCTTTAATGCGATTATACTGTTTTGATTGTTGTGTAAATAAGGTGACAAAGATGGTCAGTTGCGTTGTTCACTGAGTATAAAGTGGATAACATATAAAGACATATATATATAAAGACTGCTTTTTCCTCTTGTCACCATCATATAGGGCAGCCTGGCTCCCCACCAAGTGTCAAGTTGGTAAATGTTACTGTATGATATTGTATGATGACGGCAACTTGTACAATGCTTAAAACTGTGTAAAAACCAATAAAGACAATAAAACAAAAAAAGGAACTCCCATGCCCTTGGTGTTGTTTACTCTATAGTTGTCGAAGATAAAATGTGATGTACCCTGTTGCTCTACAATTTATTATCTACTAGGCACTGTTGGAGCAGGTGTGCACAAATACTTGATACAATACATGCAACTGTTCATCATTTTCTTTCTACTCAGTCAATATAGTCTGTTTCCCTCAACGCATGTTGTACATTTTTATTATTCTCTGTGACATTCCCAAATCCGTGGATAAAGTTCAAATTCTCAATGTCATTCAATGATCCTAGTCGAAGGTCTTTAGATGAATCCGCAGGTACCATGAGCGTTACGGTAGCACAAATAACTGTTGGTACTCATAGCCATATCTTGGCCGGCTTTGCAGAGGTGTCGGTCATTGGTGCTTTGAAGAATTGCAAATGAAACCTTTCAAATTGTCGATGCTGTACCTTTTTGTTATTGCATCAGAGGTCACCAGTACTTGAGCAACAGGTACTCCAAACCGAAGGTAAGGTACTGAAGAAAGGACGCGCCAGCAGAATCTTTCAACCAGAACTGCAGATTATGAAGGTGATAACTTGTTTCAAAAAGCCGTTGGTACCCCCCTTTTGTAACATCAGAGGTCACCAGTACTTGACTTCCACAGATCAATTGAGGAAAACATGAAGATCCTTGAAAGGTAGGCATCCGGAGGCCAGGCCCACTTGTACTCTTCTGATCCTGTGATAATGTGCAGCAAGAACGGCCTCTTTTGGCTCCTTTTTGCTGTTGCTGCTTTGTTGGAGCGCAGGTTGTATCTGTAGCTAGAGCATCTGATGGTGCAGGTGGTGTTGTGCAGTTCCTACAAATATATAGGATCTGAGCGTTTGGACAGCATAAACTAAGGGATTGGTGCCTAGACTGATTCAGGACACCCCCAGAGGATATGTTAGCCCTTTAGACCAGCTAGCTCACAGTGCCCCCATATGCCCTCTCACCTTACCAAGGAGCGAATAGTTTCTGGCAACTATCGAACATGACAACCCTTGATTCTTCAGGGATTGTGGAAACAGTGCAGTACTTTTCGTTTAGTCAATCATGCTCACTTAGTCTCAGAGAGATACACGGAATAAACGGTGGGGACGTTTTTCAATAAGTATTTATTGAACCAGCGTCATCCCAGTATAAAACATGTTTGCTGCGACAATCATTAGACAGAAGCAAATATATAAGACTACAAGCACCAACAGAGTAAATAGAAGTTAGAATTCTACCATGGTGCTAAAACAATGAATATATGCAGGCATATATACATGACAGTAATCAAGCGTACTCCTACGATGCGAGCCCTACCTAAGTTTACCGAGCATGTATGTGGGTGTAAAGCCAAGAATCCCCTAGGAAAGAGCCAACCCCATTACCTGATGGGACAGAACGAAGGACCCCGTCTTGGTCTTGAGTTAGACACCCCGCAAGGGATCTCAGACCGCTGCATGTTGTAGCTTCTGCAGGCCTGGACCCCAGTGTTTTGTGTCAGTGTGAAAGCTTCTTCTCTGTCTATCTAGTGTAGGTATGGTTTTTTTTTTTTTGATAATCAAGTTTATTGGTTTTTTTTAAGGAAAAGAACAAAACCACAAATAAATTGACAGCAAAATCAAGCATGTTATTTAGGTAATTTACAACCATAGAGGAGACGACAGAGACTTGTACACCCTTCTTTAGGGTAGAATCTTGCACACGGCCATCCCCGTTCAAGGAATATACACACCCCTTAAGATAGTAAATTAAACCATTTACCCCAAATTTTCCCAAAAGTTCCGGACAACCCCTGGCTTCAAAGAGGATGCTTCTTGGATTCCACACCAATCTACCCCCGTCTCCATTTCCGTATAGTAGGGGCTTAGCCTGAGACCAGAGTACCGCTATGTCTCGCTTGCCACCGCCACCGCAGTGCCAAGGAAGCGCTTGTCGGCCCGAGATCCATCGAGGCCATCAAACACACCCAGGATCAACCGTAGTGGGTCGTGGGGAACCGTCCACCCCAGGGTCTGTGTGAGTTCCACTTCCACCCCCGCCCAGAATGATGCAAGGACAGTACATTGCCAAGTCATGTGATAAAAGTTTGCGGGAGCGTGGTTGCATCGCGTGCAGGTCGGGGAGGGCCGCAGACCGGCGCTGTATAGGCGTGCAGGTGTGAGATATGCGGTGTGGAGGTAGTAGAGTTGGACTAATCGTAACTTGGAGGAGGTCGTCAAGGTCTTGGGGGCCATGAGCGCGTCCCTCCAGTCCGCATCCTCTAGGGGGCCCAACCAACCCTCCCACCGGGCACGTAGCAAATCTAGAGATGCAGGGCCGTTATTCACAAGGGAGCGGTAGATCCGCGACACCCCCTCTGCCCAGGTTCCCCATCATTACTTGGGCCTCGAGGGGACTGAATTCAGGGAAGGAAGTGGGGGACGGAATATGCACTCGGACGGCATGCCTTAACTGCAAATATTTATAAAATTGGGAGGAATGGAGGGAGTGGCGTTGTTGTAATTCTGCAAAGGTTCTGATGTGGTCTCCCACCCAGATGTCCCCAAGAAGTGAGATCCCTATTTGATCCCACCGGCGGAAGTCCCGGAGAGACGAGGTCTCCTGCAGCCAGACACCGCACCACAGGGGCGTCTGTCTGGTAAGTTTCCGGTCCCATTTCATGTGGCGCAGGGCTGTGCGCCAGGCCAGGAGAACCGTCCTGGTGACGGGGGGAGGACCTGCGGTATGGGGGCCCCATACAAGTATGCTTGGAGCTGCGGGAAGTCCAACAGTCGGAGTTCCACCTGGTATGCTGGGTCGGACCAGCCGCCCGTGAACCAGTCATGAATCACGATAAGTCTCGCAGCCAGATAATAAAGGTGAAGGTTGGTTACCCCCATACCCCCGTCATAAGGAGGTATACGGCAATGTGCTAGGGACATTTGCGGTCGTCCGCCCCCCATAGAAACCGGGTGAAGGCACTATCAATCTCCCGAAACCAGCTCCCCGGGAGATGAAAGGTAATGTTTTGTAAAATGTATAAAAACGGGGGAGAATCATCATTTTAAAGAGGGCACTTCTGCCGAGGGCGTTAAGAGGAAGGGATTGCCATCTCCTAAGATCCGCCTTGGCCTTGGTGACCAGGGGCGTAACATTCAGGGCCCATTCGAGGTCTGGGAGTAAGGCGACCCAAACCCCCAGATATTTGAAGGACTGCCTACGCAGGGGATGGTCGTCTGCCAGTCAAAGCAGGCACGGGACGGATGGAGGGGACCAGGGTGGACTTCGCCAGGTTGAGCCGGAGGCCTGAAACCTGTTCAAAGGTGGAGAGTGTGTCTAAGCACCGTGGGCCGGAGTTCTCGGGGTCCGCTAGGAAGAGGAGGACGTCGTCTGCGTAAAGGGCGACCTTGTCGACCCGAAAGGGGTCCCAAGCCCAGCCTCGGATATGGGGATCCTGACGTATAAGAGAGGCCAGGGGTTCCATCGCTAATGCGAATAAGAGCGGCGAGAGCGGACAACCCTGGCGAGTACCTCTCTGAATGGGAAACGTCTCCGAAAGCACCCCATTAATTAATACCTCGCCTTAGGGCTGGAGTATAAGACACGGATGAGGCGCCGAAATAGAGGGCCGAACCCCATCACCTCCAGCACGTCCTCCAGATAACTCCAATCAACTGTATCAAATGCTTTTTCAAAGTCAATGAAGAGCAAGGCCAGATATGGAGTGAGACGGTGACGATGTGCAAGGGCGAGATGGAGGCGACGTATGCAATGCCGGGTCCCCCGGGCGGGCATAAAACCGCATTGGTCTGGATGGACCAAATCGTGTAAATGGGGGCGGAGACGTTGAGCCACTGCAGTGGCAAAGATTTTCACCTCGGTGTTGATGAGGGAAATGGGGCGATAGTCCGCAGAGGCAAGGGAAGGCGGATGCGTCTTTGGGAGGACCACAATAGTGGCCACGTCTGTCTCTGGGGGAAAGGACCCCGTGTCTACCACATGCTGGAACAGTGCCAGTAAATGTGGGACCAGCGTGTCGCAGTAAGTCGCGTAATATTCTTGGGGGTAACCGTCCGGACCCGGAGTCCTGCCGGAGCGCAGGAGCGAAATAGCCCCATGTATCTCTTCCGGGGTGAGAGGGAGATCCAGAGTCTCTGAGACCGTCTGGGAAAGGCGGGCCAACTGGGTCCCCGTTTCAGACAGCATAGCAGCCAGGGAGGCTTCGGGGGTCGGACGGCATAGAGGCTAGCATAGTAGCCTGCAAAGGCTTGGGCGATAGCACGAGAAGTGAAGTGGTGGGCGCCGGTCGTATCACGGACCTCGGGGATAATGCGGTTGGCTTTGGGATAAGAAACTAGGTTATGAAGTAACTTGCCATTTTTATCACCCCAGCCGTAGACACGCGCCACGGATGAGCGCCATAGCATTTTAGCGGATTCCAAGGAGATCTGACAGATCTCCTCACGGAGCAGTGCAAGCTGCCGGTCAGAGTCCGCGTCTTCAGTGCAAGCCTGGGCTGTCTCCAACTGCGCAGCGCGGGCCTCCAGCCGAACGAGTCGGGCGGCTCGAGCCGTGCGCCTCGCGTGGACCAAGCCTCTAGCCACCCCTCGTATGGTGGCCTTACCAGCCTCCCACAGTGTGCCCGGCGAGTGGACCGAACCCGTATTGGTCTCAAAATATTGCCTCAGCTCCAGCCCGAGGGAGTCAACAAAGTCCGCATCCTGCAGAAACCAGGCGTTCATCC
Source organism: Calotriton arnoldi (assembly GCA_963921515.1). Taxonomy (NCBI): domain Eukaryota; kingdom Metazoa; phylum Chordata; class Amphibia; order Caudata; family Salamandridae; genus Calotriton; species Calotriton arnoldi. Next base: position 911,280 of record CAWUFW010002575.1, read on the forward strand.
GCCAAGTTGTACGAATGCCATCGGGTGAGTTCCCGAGGCGGAGAGAGACAGGGGAGTGGTCCGAGATGCCTCTGGGTAGGATAGTAGCCCCGGACAGCAACTGACAGTCAGGGGCCGTCAACAGGAACAGGTCAATACGAGAGTGAGTATGGTGGGCCGCCGACGTGTGAGTATACTGGTCTCGACGGGGGTTCCACACCCTCCAAGCATCACAGAGACCCAGGGCGGAGGACCAGTCAGAAAGGCGCTTAGCAGAGGCAATACTGGACACCGAAGGAGCACCAGTCGCGTCGCGAGAAGGGTGCATAACAGCATTGAAGTCCCCTCCAATGACCGTCACACCCTGGGGAAAGGCGGAGACGACATGTGTGAGTTGTCGAAGGGCGGAGGGCGTCGTGGCAGGAGGGATGTAAACACACAGGAAATTGAGAGGGTGTCCTTCGATCGTGCCGGACAGGGCCACATAGCGGCCTTGTATGTCCGTCGCTGCCTGTGCCAGAGTAAAGGGAAGACCCTTACGGAGCAGTATGGCCACCCCCGGGAGCCCCGTGTGAAGCCAGAGTGCCAGACCCTGTCGAACCCGTAGCGAGCGAGAAAGGTGCAGTGGGTGCCCAGCAGGTGTGTTTCCTGTAGAAAAAGGATATCAGGCGCATAGCGCTGGGCGCTGCGAAGAACAGCGGTTCGTTTTATGCGGTCTAGTAGGCCATTGACGTTCCACGACAGAATGTGAAGGGGTCTATGTATGGTGGATGCCATCTAAGCAGATAGTGTATGGAGGAAACGATGCCAACAGACCCGGGTCCCAGGGGAGGCAATCCCCTAGCCGGGGTAAGGGGTAAAGGCCGTGCGGTCTGATAAGTCTCATGTCGTCATCGTTGGTGTGTGTACATAAAAGGCTGCCAAGGGAAACAAAGAACAGCGGCCCGTAGGCGGCCAAAAACAATAAACAATTGGGAGACAACGGTCTACCCACCCTTCCTTGCCCCCCAACACCCCCACCCTACACTTCCGAAATTGAAGCATCTGTCGCCCTGAAAAGGAACCCCCCTAGAACAACAACACAAACGAGTTTAAGTGCTAAGCTAAAACGGTTAGCAGGACAAGAGCGTGGCGTAGATGGACCCCTCCATGTAGCCGGATATAAGATTCGTTAACAGCTGCAAGCACATTTTAAAACATTTAAGTAACAGGAGAGTACAAATAAGTCCGGTAATTAAGGTTGGAACCAATTAGCAGAACGTGGGTGTGATGGAAGTGAACCTCTCCTAGGACGTGGAAGTGATGGCGACCTCAGCCACCGGAGCAAGTTGGAAAGTTGTGTAAAGATCCCAGGCCCGTGGGCCCCTGAGTTCAATCATCCCCGTCTTCCCCAGGTCCATGAAGTGCGGGACTCCTCGATAGGTCAGAATCAGATATGGCAGGGCGCACCGTCTCGGAGGGGTCCGGGACGCGGCTCAAGTCAATCATGGAGCAAGTTAAGCTGGGGGTTACAGACCTCTGAGACAAAGCCTGGGGAGGAGGCCGACGGGACCCCGCCCCTGGCGATCGGGAAGCCGCTCGTGGCGGTCCCCCTTCCTGCGAGACCTGGTACGACGCCTTTGGGGTCTGGGCAGGGTTGGGTGGGTTTGCGTGGGCTCCCTTCGGGCCGGAGAGGAGACAAGTTGGCCTCGGAGGGGCCGTTCCTCCGTGAGCCAAGTCCAGGCTGCCTGGGGACTATCAAAGAAGATTGCCTTGTCTTGGAACACCACTCTGAGCCGTGCCGGAAACAGGAGACCGTAGCGGAGACCCAGGTTACGGAGCTTCTGCTTAACATCGTCGTAAGTTCGACGCTGAGCCTGTACCTCCCTGGTGTAGTCTGGGAAGACCATGATTTTGCTGTTTTGGAACGCCAGTGGGCCCTGCATCCTCGCCGCCCTAAGAATGGAGTCTCTGTCCCGGAAGTTGAAGACCCTCAAGATAATTGGCCGGGCAGGAGCCCCGGGTGGAGGTCGGGGAGCCAGGGAGCGATGGGCCCGCTCGACTGCGAACCAGGGGAAAGGGACTCTTTAGGCATCCAGGATCGCACCCAGGTCTCCACAAAAGTGTCCGCTTGGCCTTGCTCAACCCCTTCCGGAAATCCTATGAGGCGTAGGTTGTTTCTCCTCGACCTGTTTTCGGCGTCTTCGGCCCGGCGGTGGAGCTCTGAGGTCTGAGCCTGGAGACGGGTCACCTGGGACTTGAGTTGGCTTATATCGTCTTCCGCCGTGGAGATGCGTGATTCTGCTTCCGAAAGTCGTGCGGTGGCATTACGCAGGTCCTGGCGAATAAGGGCCATATCTACCCTCACTTCGCCAATCTTTGTCTCAACTGAGGCCTGCGATGCGCCAATCGCCTGTAGGATTGTGGAAAGATCACCCCCAGCAGGTGCAGGAGTATTGGACGCCCCACCTCCAGTGTCCCGGTCAGTCGTGGTGTATTGGTCCATTGTTGTTTGGGTTGGAGGGGCGGGGGTCTGCAGGGTACGATTCCTGCCCATCGTCACCAAGGGCGAGGCAGGCCACCACACGGGCATGAGGGGGAGGCAGCCAGCAACCCCAGAGATCAGGGGAGGGCCCCGGACACCCAGACCGTCGATACTCTGGCCCGGGCGCTCAGGACCCCGCAAGTCTCCGGGGCCGCCCACCAACCAGCCACGGCTCTAGACCGCCGCCAAGGTCCGCAGCGGGCGACGTCCCCTCCTGGCCCCGGGGGAGCGTCAGTGAGCCGAGGATGAAGGGCTCCGAGACGATGAACCCCCAATCTGCGCCACAGCGGGTATTAAGCAGGCCACTTGCGGGGGCTCTCGGAGTCGGCGATCGCTGATGAACAATGGGATATAGGCAGGCCCAATCGAGTGGGTAGAGGCAAGGGGCGGTGACAGCGCGTTCACACACCCCCACAGCGGAGGCCGGGGAAGAGTTTACACCAGCTCAGTTAGCGGAGGGGGCCAATTGGAAGGAGAAGGGGACCGGCCCCACGGGGTATGCCACCAACGGGAAGCCGTCTCCAGGGGGGCTAGCAAGTAGACTTTCCCCCACACACAGGTCGAGAGTCCCACTGAGGCGAAGCAAGGCAGTGAGTCAGCGCGCCGCCGCCCGACAATGGCAGCCGAAACCAGTGGCCCTCCTGAGCGCGCCCCTGGGGGGCCGTGGATCAGTTCCCCCAGACAGCGCAGGTGGAAATCTGGTGCAATGCAGCAAGGGGGCGCACACCATCCACACCGCCCCCACGCCACCCCTCCAGTCACTTCACTCACCGCTGGCGTAGGGCAGGTTGCAGGACCCCGTCACCTCAGGAGGCAGCACCCTCTGTCGGCAGAAACGCCGGAGGATCAGGGTCGGGCTGGAGCGGGACGCCTCACAACAGCGGGCGCCGATTCCCCAGAAGCGCTCAGCAGTCTCCGGCGGGCCAGGGCAGGGAGCGCCGATGCGCGGTCCCCGGGACGTCAGGACCAGGAGTCAGCTCCCCCCGCCAGCAGAAAGGGGGCTGCAGCGCCGCCGCAACCCAAGAAAGGCTGGGGGATCCGGGCTGGGCCGGAGCGGGAGGCCACACAGCAACGGAAGGTGCCGGTGCGTGATCCTCGGGCCGGCAGGACAGGCCTCCACCTCCAGATGGCAGGGCGGAGGAGATCGGAGGATGGAAGAAGGCCCAGTTCCCCCACGCCACTGCCCGACAGCGGCAGTCGAGTCCGGCGGCACCCCTATCCGCCACGGGCCCCACGTCCAGGGTAGTCCAAGCCAATAGGCAGGAGCAGGCGGCAGGGCGAAGTTACCAATGCGGCCCGGCCCCACTCGCTTCTGCTCCGCCGCCGAACCCGCCCTCACGGACTGCGGGTCACGGGCAGCTCAGGGCGACATGCGGGTCCCAGGTGCGGCCAGGCTCCGCCATGCAGCCCCGGGCACCTCCACAGCGACGCCAGGTGAGCACCGCCGCCCCTCCGGAGCGGAAAGGGGGTCCCAGGGGTGAAGTCAGGGTCCGGGACATCGAGCTCGGGGACCGAGCACCGGCGAGGCCGCCATTTTGTTCCTGCAGGGCCCCAGAGGAAGGGAGGCCAACCAAATCCCCGGGGGTTCCGATCTGCCAAAGCGCGGGACCGGAGCACAGCTGAGGGAATAGAGAGCCCCCGCTGATAATGGAAAGGATCCGATGGCAGCTGCTAGCGGGCGGATGAGTGGCGGATGACGGAGGGGGTCCGGAGCACTCTTAGAGTGCGACCGCCATCTTGACGCCTCAGGCTCCGCCTCCAGGTATGGTTTTTGTATACCATAAAGATAGCCTCGGGGTTCCTAACACAATCGTTGTGAATAAGATTATGTAAATGAGCTTAAATCAGTACCTGCAATTATGCAAAGTAGTTGTTTCGCCCTAGAATGAAGATGACCATGACTTTTCTACAGAGTATGTTAATCCTGTTATGTATGTCATGTGCCGGGGACTTTTCTAAGAATCCTCATCCATAATAAATGAGGCTAGTTTCAAGGAAGCCGATCGACATTTATTCGGCACATAACTGGGTAAAAGGTCAGTGCTAGAACCGTTATGCAGAGCAAGGTAGGACACATGTAGGTGAAATGTCATTTAGCTATTTAGGCCTATATTGGGGTACATAACAGTGGCGCTTGACGTTTTGATCTGGCTCTGGTCCTTTGGTGGTATGAGGGTCGTGGCTCCAGGAGATCAGCCCTTCACACTTGGCAGCTGGACAGGCAGTGGCGTCTGATGTGCGCGTTTGGAGGGGTCTTGACAAGAAGACTGCAGCACCAGATGATGAAGGCCCAGTCACGCATGCTTATGATGGACAACTAAACTAGTGGCATTCCACCAGACATTCTTTGCCTGTCTCCAGCTTGTGGGCATACTGCTATGTAATAGTAGATCTGAGTTGCTTCAACAGCGCTGTCTCTAGTTCATTGCAAGAGCCTCAGATGAACAGAGCCAAACCGCAGGGTTGGTAAGTCTCTCAAGAGTGAACGATAGTCCTTAATAAAAAACAATCCAAAATATTATGAGAGAAATTTTATAAGAAATCAGTTACATGAACTCCTCCCCTTTGTGCACACCTGGTCCACCCGTTGTACCACATGTGGTCTACTCCTCATCAAATACTCCCTGTCTGTGACCTATTGCTAGGTGTGAAGACAATAGTTGTGGAATTGTGCGGCCAGCAATGTAAAACACATTTGCACCAGTGGAACTCCTAACCAGGCATGAGAGGGTGGAAATGTTATCAGGGAGCATGCGCATGCAAACATTTTGAAGACAGGAAAACCTAATACACTGTGGAAGACGATGAAGGTAAGAATCTAAAAATAATATTTTCATCAGTGTGCAAACCTCAAGACATCAATTGGCTCCAAAAGCAAAAGAAGACCCAAAATATTGTGCTATGATTGCTCCCAACCGCAAGGCATATATAAGAATCTCCATCACAGTAACACACTTGGTAATCAAAACCTCATAGTGGTTGAACTGTGCCAATCTCTTTCCCAATACTTGGAGAATATTTGCAACCACCCCTAAAGTCTGCACCTGCAGTGACCTATGCATTTTAAATCTGTACACATTGAATTCTGAAAATATTACAATGCTAAGCATAATTACTCACAGCATATTGTCCTTCTGCATTGGAATACACTTTTTCCTAGCTAAAACATCAATATATAAACATAACGTTACCACTCATTATTCATTCTTTGTAGTCTCTAGAGAATGCACTGCATCAAAATGCATTTTAGCGCATCCTGCTTACAATCTATGGCTTTAGAAAAATATTGTCTGCATGCCTGACAACCCCAGAAAAAGAAAACATTACTATGCACGCACATAATTACATACATATACAAGTCAATATTCCTAGTGCTATTCTATATATGCTTGTTTTTGTGTGTGTAATTCTGGAATATTACAAATCTAATTAAAAGTACCCTATTTTGCCAAAGGCATTTTCATGGTCACTGGGGCATGTGTGGAGGAAGTTGGTGTGGTGGCGGTCCGTGGTAAGCTATTCCTCCGGACCGCTGGTGGCTCATCGTTATACCCTGTGCCGCTGTACCATGTATCGTATGCTGCACAGAACTGCACATATCCCGTAACTATTCCCTCCCTCCTGCCACCCAGATGCACTCATTGTGCCCCTGTGTTAAGCAGGCCTCTTATGTGTCACAATTTAGAATAACAGTGAATCAATAAAGGGATGTCCCCATCACGTCCCTTGGACAAGATCCTGTCCTGCCGTAGTTTACCACCCTTCGTGATCATAGTCTGCAAAATGTCACTGAAGGACATGCATTTATGACATAATCCCTTATTTGACTTTCCTACTGCTGCCACAAACTCCACAAGTTCCTCCACCGTCACATTTCTTACATACTGTAGCCTGTCACTTATTCTGGCACGCGTCAAAGATTGCAAAGTGGACCCTGGAATCTAATTATAGAGAGGTCTAATTTGCACACCTGGGACAAGGGAAGTCTGTGAGCAAAGCCCTGACGTTCTGCGCAAGCAGGCTGAATACTCTACTCAAGGGTCTAGCCTGCGCTGAACCCAGCACAGTGCCTTGAATTGATGCCAGGCAAAGAGATGATTGGGCAGGAGGGTGTTTGTGATACAGTGGGCATAGGGGAAGCAAAGCATATAGCCAGTGACTGAACTGCACAATGTGAAACCAGAAAAACAGTTTTACCAAATTATGTGATCCTATGCAATTTATTTGGCTTTTTCTCCTTTTCTTTTATTATCTCATAGAAGAGGACCTCGAAATTTAGGACTACAGGATACGTACTTTAAAAAAAATCCTTCCCTGTGTTTAACTTAATGAATTATAACATTGTTCATTTATAATGGGAACCCGGGTCACCCAGAGGATGCACATAACTGCCTTAACTCTTAGTTCAATATAGGCATTTCCGTTAAGGTGGGGAAGAGAATCGGTATCTCCAAATTCATTCTTGAAAACCATTGCTTAAAACAAGAATAATATTTCTCAACGCACTGACATATTCTGATGTATACAGGAGAAACTGTTCTGCATGTTAATGAAATACACTTCTTGAATGTTGGAGACATCATATAGAACCCTTTATACTTTTCCTGCAAGATGTGGTCCCGAAAGTGAAGTCTTAGTCTAGTGGACAGCAGTCGGCTGTTGACCAGGGGCCTCATGTCCCTCCTACTATGTAATTAAGTAACTATTAGCGCAATGCAATGCGATCTGCCATTGTTTAAAACAACAAATGTCTCCTGTTGTAAGGTACTATGGGAGGTAGTTGGTGGGGGAATCTTGAATTTTCTTCTTAAAAAAAAAACTTGGGGGGGGGGTACTCAAAAGGGGTATCAGCTGACAACAAGCACATCACGAAACAAAACATAAACAGACATGTACGAAAAACAAACATCTGTCTGATGCTCTTGCACCCGAAAATAAAAATGTTAGGAAACAAACTTTTCCACCAAAACGTATTAAAGTACAAGTATACACAATTACACTTCTCTTTGTTTATCATTTATGAAATTTATACAAACTACAAATTGGAAGAGGATCCAATCCTATTTTATTAATATGCATTTAGGTATTTGCATTCCTTTCCATTCTCCACTTCGAAGAATACGTGTTTAAGCTGACAATACTAACTATGTGTTTCTGTTCTGTTCATAACCACAGGAAACTTATTGCATTATGTGGTATTGGTCTGGACTCCATGCCCAGACTCTGTGGCCAGCCAGGAGCGTCGGTACAAAAGCACCCAAAAACAGTGATTTTTATCCCTTCACCATGTAATATCAAAAGCCTTGCTGGACAGAACATTGCCCAGTGACTATCATCTGACTTTCCCAGTGTACAGAATTATCAGGAGTGCCAGGTGCCTCAGGAAATGTTAATACTTGAATTGGTAACCGAAATAAGTAGCCATTAAGTTCTTGAATAAACTTCCTAAATGTCCGTATTTGGGCTATGACCTGTTGAAGATTACGCAGTATTTGTGCTGAATCCCAATTGTACATTTTGCTAGCATTAAAATAGAGCCGATCCTGTGGTGCATTATATGTATCATGCATGTTGTCTCCCAGGCTAATCCCAAACAATACACCTGATCTTCTAGTGTATTGCTCATAGAGGCCATAGAATAGACATGAGTCCTCTGCCACACAATCACATGCAAAGCATAGTAGTTCTATTAGCTGATGTTGTAAACCTACGTGTTGGGGCCAGTCAGGCATTTCAACTTGATGGTCTGTGAGCTTGTCTAACAACATTGCAGATGCAATTGTATCTGTTGCTGTGGACAAATGTATTGGGCCTGTATTTTGAAGCTTATTCTGGTCCTGCCTGTTGTCCCTGTGTCGTGTAGTTCCTACTAATCTGTAGGATCTGTGCACTGTTTAGACAGCATAAACTAGGGGCTTGGTGTCCAGACTGATTCTGGACACCCCCACAGGATATGTTGGCCTATAGAACAGCTAGCTCACAGTGCCACCGTAAACCCCCCAACTTACCAGGGAACGATTGGTTTCTGGCAACCACTCAACATGACAACCCTGTCCCCTCCGGGATCGTGGAAACCATACAGAACCTTTTGCTCAGTGACTCGTGCTCACTTATTCTTAGAGAAGTATGCAGAGAATACACAGTGGGACGTTTTCAATATATTTATTGAACCAACATTATTCTCATATAGAACACATGTGCTACAATGATTAATAGACAGAAGCAGATAAAAGTTATTATGAGCACCAAAAGCGTTAATAGTAAATATAGTTCCACCGTGGTGCTAAAACAATGTATATATGCGGCCATCTAAAACAAGGCAGTAATTGTGCGTACTCCTACCATGCGAACCCTACTCCAAGTGGTCCTTGAGTGTGTGTAGGTGTAGAGCCAAGAATTCCCCCAAGGGACAATCCAACCCCATTACCTGGTGGGAGAGAATGAAGGACCCCTTCTTGGTCACGAGATGTTAGACTGCTGCATGGTGAATTCTCAGCATGCACGGACCTCTGGTGTCAGCTGGAGTGCCTCCTCTGCTAATCTATCGGGATGCTCATCTTTTATAATAGAAAGCAGCCTTGCGATCTGAATATAGATTAGTGATGTTATGGATAAGTAGATAGCCCTGTCGAAGATAATGATGATATTTGTACATAGTGCGAAACTAGACCTTGTACATGATGTACAGGGCTTTGTGATAATGTTGTGCAAAGCTAGATGTGTAAACAAGTTTAGTTTCAGGGAAACTAATCCAACATTGTTGTGCACACAAATATGTGCAAACGGTCACAGTTGAAAATGTTATTTGTGAGGACAATGTTAAAAATGAGCTGCTTGCTACATGAGCCTATTTTGGGAATATAACACCTGTTCTCATCCAGAATTTTCCTTAAATCGTATTTGTATGTACGCCATTGTCACACTTTAGCAACCATTTCCAAGATGATACTATTAGGTGTAGGGGCTGTTGTTGTGGATAGGGGATATGTGTCATCGAATCTTTGAGGCCAGGAAATGTTATGTGTTATCCAAGATGGTACCTCTACCCCTTCCTGCGAATAACATCATGTAGAGCTTGATAAGTGTTCGTCAGGTCACGTCGAGCAGCCTGAAACACATTTTCCAGTGTATCCTTATGCATTAAAAACTGGAAATCAGATGTGGACAGCTCCATGCGTGTTAATTGAGAGACGATTGCTCTTATATTGATTGTTCTTAAATCTAGTGCCCTTGGAAAATGGGTGTAGTTAGTGTGCATTCCATTCCACCTATTTATCTCCCTTGTCTCCCGAGTTCTGTGCACTTGAAATTGTTAGAGAAGAACAGGTTGGTTTTGCTAATTCCTCCCTTCTGTCTATTGTTCACCATCTGCTCCAATATTTCTGTTGCTCTCAGTGCAGGGTCGCTCACTTCCTCGTTTGCAAACCACAATTTCAAAAATCTCTCGTGTTAGCTTACTGTGTGTGTTCTGTGGCAGAGGCAGAGCATCAAAGTTCTTTGTCTGAGGAGATGGTCATCGGTATGTCTCTAATCTGTATAATTTTTCCCAGCACTGGCACCTGACCTTTGCCCGGTGATTGTACACTTCCACAGGAAAACCTTCTCACCCCAGCAGTTGTTTTAGTGCCCGTAGTACCTGTGTATAGAAATAATACCTGTCACAAATATCACAACAGTGCCGTATCGTATCCATCTGTGGATGGAAACTGTAAGTCAAATCTTTTGGCTGTCAAAGCATGACATGTTAAATTGGGCTGGGTGACTACTGTTCAAAATCGCTGTCCCATTGGACTTCCCATGACGTGTGTAAGCAGCTGACCCTATAGCAGCTACAAATGTTCAAACATACTTCATTACAGTGACACAAAAGGAAGTCACTACCCAGGGGTTAGGCAAAGGAGAACTGACAACACATTCAGTATCCCACTCTGCCTTCCATCAGCCAGCCGCGTCTGTTAATTAAAGCAGAGAGTGATGCACCAGGCATAGCAACAGTTCTGTTGCTACAAGTTCACCATGGGGCATTCACAAGTGGAAATGGTATAGAAAAGGGCTAAAGGAGCTGGTCCTGACATCCTTATGCAGCCAACGGAAAGAAGACAGAAAAGTGAGAAAGAAGACAGTATTTGAATCCCTTGTGGGTTACCATTCAGAGTTTTAGTGCAATAGTGGTGAACTCTGCATACAATCCATCCATACACATTAAATACAAACTGGGGGAATGTTATCCCTACACTGTGTTCTATAGTACACTATACCCAAGGATCCTAGTCTCAGGAGAGCAATAGTGGGAACAGCAGAAGAACAATGGGGGTGTCAAGTGTGATGAGTAGTACCACATAGGTGTAGGGTAAAGTACAATACAAAGTGAACGTCAGGAGGTCTGTTAGTCCGTCATTGTGTATTAACATAGCATTGTGACATTTTATAATAACATTTGTAGTAAGGCTGTTGGTGATCAGTCTTTTGTGATATAGCAGCATATGAAAAGTCAATCACAAAATGCCGGTAATACCCCCAATCTGAAAGAAACAGTTAGTTATAGATTCCTTACCTTAGAATCTCCCCCCAGGCGTCAGACTGGATCCGGAAAGTTTTTTCGTCAGCAGTTCCCCTGCGCGTCTGAAGGTGGCGTCGGTCCACTCCGCGTCTGGCATCGTGGTCGCCGGGATGACGTCGCGGAAGTTACTTAGATGTCGCCCTCGCGCGCTGACGTCAGTTCTTTCTTTTTCCGCGCCAGCAAGCGCAGATCCGGGAAGAGCGGTACCCCCAGTCATTTTTTGACTGAGTTTTTTCCGACTTTTGTCCACTTTGTTTTCGAGTCTTTATCAGACTCCTGGTGCACGAGGGATGCCCGGTTTCAAGGCCTGTGGTTCCTGTTCCCGAGTGATGTCGGTGACGGATCCGCACCACGTGTGCCTCTTCTGCCTGGAGCGCGACCATGACCCCAAGTTGTGCTCCGACTGTCGAACCATGGCCCCGAAGTCTTTGCGGGAGTGGTCCCGAAAGCTCCTCGAGACCCGGCAGTCGGCTCCGCGTCGCGCAAGGTCCCGGTCGCGTGGGAGGTCGAGGAACCGATTGCGGAGTCATCATCACTCCTCTTCTAAGTCTTCGCACTAGGTGTCAGGTAAGTCGAAGCACAAGAAGAAGTCGAAGAAGCAACGTCGCTCTTCGACTTCCGTCGGCCGACGCGATGCAGGGTGCAGGTGGTGCCACTCCCGCGGCTCCGCGTGCTGAGCCTTCAGGGTCGACTCCGGCCTTCCTGGGACCGGGAGCCACCCCTGCCCAGCTTCATCAATTTTACGAAGCGATGCACGCCATCTTTGGGCAGCCCGACTCCGCCGGCGCGCCTTCGGGCCCCGCGGACTCGGTTGGGGGCCCTAGGCCTTCGACGCCGGCGGCTTCGGCCTCGGCACCGCAGGGCTCCCTTGGATCCAGGCTTGGATCCAGATCGGCGCCGGTCGACCTTGTTACACCTCCACGGGCGCCGACTCCACCGGCACCACGTCCGCAGCCGACTGGACCCCCAGCCGGCGTCGACCCCAGCTCCCACCTCGACGTGGACACGGAGCCGGACCGGCGTCGGCCGACGCCGGACCCAACGCCGATGGGTACTTTTGTCCCTGTGTTCCACCCTGGCTTTTTTCAACCAGATTGGCAACCAGAAGAGGGTGAGGAAGACTGGGAGGGGTCTGGTGACCCTTTGACTGACCTGTTAGACTACAATCCGGACTGGAGAGAGGAACTGGGGGAGGCCAGTGGTCTGGATACCTCCCCAGACCTAGGCATGTTGTCTCCTCCTACCGTGGCTACGGAGGAGGGAGTGCCATACGCAGTGGTGTTGCGTAGGGCGGCCGAGGCTCTCAACCGCGAGCTTCCTACGGTGGCAGTCAGGACTAACCTCCTGACAGAGGTGCTTCAGCCGGCAGCGAGCTCTTCGGAGCCCCTGCTCCCGTTTAATGAAGCCCTTACAGACATCCTTTTGGGCACTTGGTTCAGGCCCAACACAGTGGCTCCTGTGGTCAGGATGATTGCCCGACGCCACCGCCCGGCTCCGGGCGACCCCACTTTGCTCTCCCAACACCCCACCCCTGAGAACTTGGTAGTCCAAGCCTCCACGTCCAAGGGCGCCTTCCCTTCCGCACCTCCGGAAAGGGAATCCAAAAAGCTGGACCACCTTGGAAAGAAAATGTTTTCTTCCGCCAGCTTGGGACTGCGGTCAGTACACACCGCATGTCTGTTGGGCCGTTATACCCACTCTGTGTGGGATACGGTGGCGCAGGCGCTGCCTCAGTGCCCGGAGGAGGCCCGGGCCGTGCTCTCCCGTGCCGTTGCCGAGGGGAGAGACGCAGCGAAGTTTACCATCCGCTGTGGGCTGGATACCGCCGACACACTTGGCAGGACGATTTCAACGTCAGTAGCCCTTTGACGCTACGCCTGGTTGCGTTCGACTGGTTTTTCAGGGGATGTCCAATCCACCCTTATGGACATGCCCTTTGATGGCCGTCGCCTTTTCGGCGACAATGCGCTGGAGCGCTTTAAGGACTCACGGGCTACGGCCAGGTCCTTGGGCCTCTCCACCACTCGCTCTGCACAGTCTGCCTTTCACCCCTTTCGTGGCTACGGAAGGGGTGCCCCACTATGTCCCGCCCAGGGCCACAGGCCGGCGCAAGCTGTACAGTCTCAGCGGGGACGTGGGAACCACCGGCGTGGTTCTGGGGGCCAGCGAGCGGGCCAGTCCACCACCGCCCCCTCTGCAGCAGCCTCCAAACCTTCCTAGTCCGACATTTCAGGGCCACCAAACGCAAGTGGGCTGCAGGATCCGCCATCACCTCCCCCACTGGCGCACCATCACGTCTGACAGGTGGGTTTTGCATATAGTCCGAAGGGGCTACTCCCTCCCCTTCGAGACTACCCCTCCCTCCATGCCACCTCAGTGCCATCGCATGTCGGAGGATCACCTGGCCCTTCTCCAACAGGAAGTTTTGGCACTCTTGGCCAAGGGTGCCATCGAGCGCGTTCCTGTCCCAGAAGTAGGTCGTGGTTGCTATTCCCACTACTTTCTGGTGCCCAAGAAGGACAAAGGCCTGCATCCTATCTTGGATCTCAGGAACGTCAACCGCTTCCTCCGGAAGGAGAAGTTTAAAATGTTGACGCTCGTTCAGGTCTTGTCTGCCCTCGACCCTGGAGACTGGATGGTAGCGTTGGACTTGCAGGACGCTTACTTTCACATCCCCGTCCTGCCGGCCCACCGGCGTTACCTGCGGTTCACGGTAGGCCACGAGCACTTTCAGTTTACCGTGCTCCCCTTTGGCCTTACCAGCGCCCCTCGGGTGTTCACGAAAGTGATGGCGGTGGTCGCAGCTCACCTGCGCAGATCAGGGGTTCCAGTCTTCCCCCATCTCGACCACTGGCTGTTGAAGGCGGGCTCGCCCCAGGCTGTCGTCTCCCACCACCAGACTACGGCCAACCTCCTGCACTCGCTGGGGTTCTCCATCAACGTGCCGAAGTCACACCTGATTCCTTCTCAGAAGCTCCTCTTCATCGGAGCGGCTCTGGACACAACGTGGTTTCGAGTTTATCCTCCTGAACAGCGAGTCCGGGATATTCGGGCTATGTTTCCGATCTTTCAGCTCCTATCCCAGGTTTCGGTCCGGATGACCCTGAGGCTGCTGGGCCTCATGGCCTCCTGCATGCTGGTCGATCATGCCAGGTGGCATATGCGGGCTCTGCAGTGGGACCTGAAGTTCCAGTGGGCGCAGCATCAGGGGAATCTGTCTGATTACGTCCAGATCTCTAAGGGCACTGCACGACAATTGCAGTGGTGGCTCACGAACGAGGATTGGGTCAATGGCAGATCCCTCTCCCTTCCCCAACCAGATCATACAGGGGTGACAGACGCATCCCTTCTGGGATGGGGCGGCCACATGGGAGAGGCGGAGATCAGAGGCCTCTGGTCTCCGGCGGAGTCTGGGCTCCACATCAACCTTCTGGAGCTTCGGGCGATCCGTCTTGCACTCAAGGCATTCCTTCCCTCTGTACGGGGAAGAGTAGTGCAGGTGTTCAAGGACAACACCACCGCCATGTGGTACTGCAACAAACAAGGCGGGGTGGGGTCGTGGACCCTATGTCAGGAGGCCCTCCGCCTCTGGACATGGCTGGAACATCAGGGCATATCTCTGGTGGTTCAACACCTGGCAGGTTCACTGAACGCAAGGGCGGACTAACTCAGCCGCAGGTGCATGATGGATCACGAATGGCGTCTTCACTCGGAGGTGGAGCAAGGTCTCTTTCAGCAGTGGGGAGAGCCTTGGTTAGATCTATTCGCCACCGAAGAGAACGCGCAATGTCAGCAGTTCTGAGCGTTGGAATTTCCAAGGCGGCATTCGCTAGGTGACGTTTTTCGTCGCGAGTGGAGTTGCGGTCTTCTGTACGCCTTTCCGCCTATACCACTTCTTCCCACAGTGCTGAAGAAGATCAAGCACGACCGGGCCCAAGTCATTCTTGTGGCTCCGGATTGGGCACGAAGGGTCTGGTATCCCGAGCTGTTCAACATGGCCATCGATCCTCCGATCAGACTGCCTCTTCAGGAGGATCTTCTGTCGCAGCAGCAGGGGACGGTCCTCCACCCGAACCTGTCCAGCCTCCACCTCCTTGCGTGGAGATTGAGCGGTGACAGTTGACGTCGTTTGACCTGCCTCCTGAAGTCTGTGATGTCATCTTGGCAGCCAGGCGTCCCTCCACTAAGACTGTATACGCCTGCAGATGGAATAAATTTGTGGCATGGTGCACAGCAAAGGCTGTGGATCCCCTTTCTGCCCCTCTTTCTGAGGTTCTCTTGTTCCTCCTCTCTTTAGCCCAGCAGGGCTCTGCTCTGGGCACTATTAAGGGCTACCTCTCGGCCATTTCAGCCTTCCTTAGGCTTCCTGATCAGCCTTCTCTTTTCAAGTCCCCTGTTGTAAATAATTTCATCTCTTTCCTCCTGTTCCCTTCAGAATGCCCCAGTGGGACTTGAACTTGGTTCTTACTTTTCTTATGTGCGCTCCGTTTGAGCCACTTCATAATTGCCCTCTCTGGCTTTTAACTCTGAAAACTGCCTTTCTGGTGGCCATCACCTCTGCTCGCAGGGTGAGTGAGCTCCAAGCTCTTTCTTCTAAACCTCCATTTCTGGCTATCCATCCGGACAAGGTCGTCCTGAGAACTAGACCTTCCTTCCTTCCCTCCTTCCCAAGGTGGTTACTTCTTTCCACATTGGCCAAACCATCACTTTGCCCACTTTCTTTCCGCCTATGCATCCTTCAAAAGAGGAAGAGAGGCTCCACCGTCTGGATCCAAAACATGCGCTTTCTTTCTACTTGGATCGCACAAAAGAATTCCGGGTGGATGACCAGCTCTTTGTTGGGAACGTGGGCGCTAAGAAAGGTCGGGCCGTGCACAAACGGACCATCTCCAGGTGGGCCATTCTGTGCATCAAAGCCTGCTATTCTTTGGCTAAGAAGGAGCCTCCAGTGGGGCTGTGCGCCCATTCCACCAGGGCGACGGCAGCTACTACTGCTTTGGGATGAGGAGTCCCCCTGAATGACATCTGTCAGGCAGCTACGTGGGCGTCGTTGCACACGTTTACGAGACACTACTGCCTGGACAATCAAGTCCGGAGAGACGGTTTCTTTGGCCGTTCTGTTTTCCAGGACTTTCTGGTGTGAACTTGGTTCGCAGACCCACCACTGGGTTTGGTATTGCTGGGGTATCTATTCTAAGGTAAGGAATCTATAACTAACTGTTTCTTTCAGATGAACAAGTTACTTACCTTCGGTAACGATATATCTGTAAGAAACATAGGTTAGTTATAGATTCCTTACCGCCCCACCCATCCTCCCCGTTCTGCGAACTGACTTCTTGGGTTAAGGACATCCTTTCAGGGCCCTAGTTTTGTGCACAAGTGGTCAGTGTCTTGCATGGCTCTGCGCTTCTGGCGTGGAAAGTCGTGTACAGAACTGACGTCCGTGCGCGAGGGCGGCGTTTAAGTAACTTCCGCAACGTCATCCCGGCGACCACGACGCCGACGACAGACGCGGAGTCGACCGACGCCACCTTCAGACACGCAGGGGTACTGGTGCCGAAAAAAAAATCCGGATCCAGTCTGACGCCTGGGGGGAGATTCTAAGGTAAGGAATCTATAACTAACCTATGTTTCTTACAGATATATTGTTACCGAAGGTAAGTAACTTGTTCAATACTAATAATCTCAGTCATTCGGAAAACACCATGTAACAATTGCAGGACAGCACATCAAAATAACAGTAGCATAATACAATGTAAAGAAAGCAATATGAACCCCCTACCTGTTGTGATTAGGTGGACACCTAGTCACATCTGGAGAGCTACCCCGGTGTCCAGCAGGAGGCAGTGTCCCAGAGCCGACCGTCCTCTGGCGGCACTGAAGTGGGCTGCCTGCACCAACACCTGGGTAACCGCAAACTATTAACTGGCACCTATCTACCGGTTACAACAAAAGGGGGGAGCACTGCCTGCTACCACCCCTGCGATATCGTCCGGCACTCAATACCAATCAAGGGGAGTGACACCCGCTACCACCCTTCACCCGGGGAGCAATACCTGCTACAACCCTAACCTGGGGCACAATACCCGCTACGTCTAAAACGAAGAGCATTACCTGCTACAACCCAACCTGAGGAGGAGGTTCCACCCTCACTCGCCTAGTGATGTCCCATCCAGGAATGCTTACTGCCCTCTGTGTTTCTCACTGGCCGAAGCGTTCTGCCCCTGGCTGAGGAGTCTCTGCAGGCAAGACAGGGACCTCAGAAATTCGCCCTCCCTGCCACACCGTCAGATGATACTGCTTAGTGTCAGAGAGTTACTGCTGGCAAGGGAAAATGCGGTCAGATGCCCTCTCCGTTCTCCAGGGGCAAAGGCGACAGCTCAGCAACTAAAATCCAAATTCAGATGCACATCAGTGAGAAGAGCACGGTCAGGTAGTATAGCCGGAGAGAACAGCACAGGCAGTGAAAACCAATGGGTTCTGTGACCCGAGACTGGATGCCAGTCGTACAGCGTCAACCACAGCAGACAGAAAAGGGAGAGAAAGAGAGCAAGACCTCAGATGGCCTTGTTTTTTTTTTATATAGAGGACAGCACAATAAGATAATTTACAGGACAAGGAACCCAAACTCGAGACTCAAAATAAATCCTCCACCCCTTCTGTAACTGGCCCACCGCCAGGTACAACTGAAGGGAGGCACGCAGAGAGACAGCAAGGGAGGCCCTCAGGGGCCAAAGCCAACAAGACCGGGCGTCACTGGCCCAGCATCAGAATTGCACAACACAGAGTGGCGTCAAGCTGGAGCAGAGAATGCATGCAAGGGAAACAGGCTCAAACTGAGCCATCATTGACAGCCTGGCGACAAACCGAAAGAAACAAAAACAGAACTGCAGCAGCAATTACCAGACAAAGGAAAGAAAGTGAGGAACCAAGATACCCATCAGCAAGAAACAGCAGCACCCGAAAGCAGGGCAACTACAGATTTCACACAATGCCAAAAAAATGACTGCAACACGACAACGATCACAACAGCCATCAATGTGTGCAGAGGCAAAAAGGAAACAGGAAAATAGTGACAACACCCATCAGCATGTGCTGAGAGAAACTTGGGGAAATGTGGAGCAAGAGCAGCCAGAGATGTGACAACTACCCACGGCCGGTGGCCTTCAGCCCCAGAATGGATGGAGAGAGAGGGGCGTTGAAGGCAGGAAAGCGTCTTGGTCAGACCTCAAACCACCGGACGAGGGTGCAGCAGCCTGGTCATGGCAGATGCCAGGGATTCTGGAGCCGCATTCTCTCACCAAATGTATAAGCCTACTCAAGAAATACCAGTCTGTCAGCACATATGATAAAAGAGAGAGTTTATTATAGGACAAGATACAAAACAATAGTACGTGCAGCACAGAGACAGGCAGCAAAGTGGCTGAATGTCCAACAAGGAGAAGTCTTCCAAAGCCTTTTATTGGTGCAAACCACAAAGGAAAAATATCATTATACATGCAATATATGTTCAGTAGACAGACAGGATTAAGACATTTCTTGAGAAATTAAGCAAAGGGGGTGGCTTCTGCCCATCAGTAGCCCCAGCAAGTTACACAAGTATAGAACACTAGGACAATCAGAAGAGGCCAACACTGCATGATACCTGCATGGTCTGAGGTGGTGTGACTGTTGCTACGCAGGTGTTCGGTTTGTGACATTTTGGGACTTTCCAAGCTAATGCAGTGTACCAGTAACGGCCATTTCTAAAGAAATGATTTGCAACATAATTTCCAATGATGGACACGTAGATAGTGCCACTATTAAATATGGTGTGCTCAAGCGCCTGTTACTAAGCTAGCATCATGTATTGTCCGGATGTGGTTCTTGAGCAAGCCTTGCGTTATGAGAGCAGCTTACTTTCAGAAACGTTTATTTAATTCTTTGTGTCAACGTTCTACAGGCCTTTTCAGTAGATATTTGGTATCAAAAAGTAGGTAGCTTAATTAGGCTAGGAAAATAATTATAAAAACGGCTTCCACAAGCCGAAACACGTCCTGTGAGGAGTGGCCTGATGGAATAAACTGAGTTGATTTACTACCATCCCAGAGTGCCGTTTCTTTCTCTGAATTGGAAGGTTTTGTGGCGAACTTCACTATGAGCAACTGCATGTTCCTTCACAAGGAGCACATGGGCACACAGGGTAGTTTACTCCAGTGCCAGGGAATACTATGGCAATGTGTGCTTTTGAGACCAAAAACCTTTTTTTGGTTTTAGCCAATGTTTTTGTTATATTGGTGAGGGCCTGGTAACTCCCACTACAATAAAGTTTTATAAAAACCATGTCAAAGCAAAACGCGCATTGGCAAAACCAATAGGCTGGCAACCAACACCTGGCCTATTGGCTTTGCCAATGCTTGTTTATTTTCATGTTGCCCATAATCTTTCTGAAACTGGTTTTACAATGATTTCTCATTATTAAAATCTTTTGAAAATACTAGCATGTATCAAACACATTTCACAAAATTATGCTTCAATGAAATTGTGCCTAAAATTGCACAAAGTTTTTATTTTCTAGTACCATATTATTTGTGTACATTTTATTTTGAAAGCAACAAATCATCAGTCTTGCTTTCAAACTACTGCATCTAATAAAAGAGCATTCTGGGAACATTGCCGGTAGCCTCAAATTGTTAAACTTTGCAAACATGTGTACACATTTTAATACTGGACATTTGGTAGAGCAAGCTGAACTCACAGCATTCACCCTAATAATAAAGAGTTAGCATTAATGAACTATAAATACAAGTTTGAACAGCATGAACATATAGATACAAATCTTAACTAAACTGCAGACAATGCTCTTTCACAGATCCATAATGGGGTATGTGAACTGGCAGCCAAACGGGTTGTCCTTCAGTGGGTTGGGCCTACATGTCCAAAGGATAAAATAAAATTAAAAAGTTGGCCTTGATCCCAAACCACATATAGATACACTTCCACACTCCTGCAATCCTACTCACTTTTTCAGAGAATTCAGTTTGCGTATATGCCAACAATCATAATGCCACTCAATTTCAAAATTAGGAAACCCTTCCCCTTTGTGCAGGGCCTGTCTGCCCAACGAAAGGTTTGGCCTGGGTAATGAGGAGTCCCCTCCTCTGTGGCCACTCAAAACCAGTTTTGGGGGCTTACCTGCCACTGGGTTTGGTGCCAGCCTGACTGGGGAATAGGATAGGGCCTTTCTAGGTGTCACCTGACATTTACTTGTATTGCAGGGTACCTTAAAAATGTAGAAAAAGACAGACTCCTCTTGGCAATGTTAAAACAGCTCTTTACTGTCGCGGCAGGGAGAGTAACTGTCTTCACACTAGTAAACAGCCGGTCTCAATTTGTTGCTTCACAGGCAGCTATTTTTGTGCACAGTTAAACAATGTTCGTTACAAAAGTTCAAACTGAATTACTAGGCAGTTACACATTGGCTATTGGAAAACATGAGGTCACCTGTGACCCTAGGCCTTAACCAAATTCCCTACACATCCTTTAGTGCAGTTCCAACAATGCTTAACAAACTATGTATTCTTCTACTTTTGAATGCATGTGTATTTGTGGTGAATGCATATTTATTTGTGTGTGCTCATTTATTGTGCTCCTAAGACCTCTTATCGGATTCTGTGTGTTCTTGGCTAATTCAGTCTCTTGCTCCAATTGTCTAATCATGTTTCAATCTATTGAAAACACATATATATGTGCTGGTGTGCCTGTGTGCTAAGGCAATAAATTCCTTCAAGCTTTTCAAACCTGGGTTTTCCTTTAACTATGACCTTACATGCCATGTACTCTGTTCTCAAGTAAACTCTTCGCCTCTTCATCAGCACGAGTTTCTGGCCTGCACTGCTCTTTCACCATGTATAGTTGTGTGACGCTCTCTGCTGTTGCACCATGTTTTCATATTTTATTTCTTCCATAACATGTGACAGGGCAGGCCGCTTTGAAGGTAATTAAGTTACTGGCATCCCAACTTGTCTTTGTGCCAGGGGGAAAAAACCTCTCCACTCTCTGGCCATTATCCCTGTTCTGGGAACAGTTTTCACACTTCATTTAGACACATGTACAAGCTGGGCATTTCCTGGAGAGCTGATGCAAATTAGCCTCCGGCAGCTTCAGGTAGGGTAAAGTTAACTTTCTAAAAGTTACATTTCCAATATATTTAATACAAATCTGACTTCACCTTTAGATTGGATTCTTATTCAATATAAAAATAAGTTTTTGAACTGAGTCTGTGGCTACTATAGGTCAAAAGCTATAGATTTAAAGTGTATAATGTATGCTTTGACTTGTCCTATGTTCCAGCCACAGCCTGACTAGTGACCATGTCGTTTTCAGCCGGGTAACATGCCATTTCTAATGTGACACATGTTCCACTCTTACATATTATGCACCCTATCTTGTGGACAGCAAGACGTGCTTAGTGGTGACTTATTTAATGTGTAAATCAGGTTTTCCTACCTGTGAGAAGGATGATTTTTTACAGGTCTGTGTAGCAGGATTCAAGGTGCCCAGGTCAAGCTACACAGGGAAGGCGCTGAAAATTAAATGCTACTAATGGGCCTGCAGCACTGATTGTGACACCCACACAAGTAGCCTTTCAAACCTGTCTCAGGCCTACCATTGCAGGGCCTGTGTGTTCAGTTTATTGCCACTTCAACTTGCCCTTTAAAACTACTTGCCAAGCCTTAAACTCCCCTTTTATTACACATACATTCCCCTTAAGAAGCCCATATGGCAGGATGGTGTGTAAATTAAAGGTAGGACATGTACTTTTATGTTTTGCATTTCCTGGTAGTGACAAACGGCTAAATTTGTTTTTCACTCCTGCGAGACCTACTCAGCTCTTAAGCTAACATTGGAAATTCCTTAATACACTTTTAAACTGTAATTCCTGATCAGAACGGAGCAGCAGCATCATGTTTTATATATTTGGAATGGTAATGATAAATCCTCTTTAAAGGTAAAGTTGAATTTAACATTACTATTTTAGAAATGCCACTTTTAGAAAGTGGGCATTTCTCTGCTCTTACTGCTCTGAGTGCCTTGCAGCCTGTCCCCAATACACTTCTGGGGTAGATGACAGCTACACTTTGTGCATTCCCTCTTGACAGCCACAAACATAGGAAGGGTATGTGTGACAGAGAACACATCTGCATTCTGATAGATCTTCCAGGGTAGGAAGAGAGGGGGGAGCTGACACTACTTACAGCTGAATAGGCAGTGTCCTGTTTTCCACACAAAGGGCTTAGTACCCCTCCCCCCCAACACTGATAATCTGGAGCCAGGGCTGGGAAGAAAAGGGGACCTGTGCACTTCAAGGGCCTGCTTTGATGTCACTCCTACTTCAAAGGCACAACTGGGTATAAGTACTGGGGCTCTGACCCTACAAAGACAGTACACTACTGGGCCTGTGAAGAACTCTGCTAGGAGTAAAGACTGCTGTGCTACAAGGATTGTCACTCCGACTGCTGCTCTGGAAGTACTGCTTTTCTGCGCTGCCCTGTTAATCTCTGCCCTGCTGAGGACAAGGACTGGACCCATTTCACTTGAACACTGAGTGACTTCAAGGGCTTGCTGGCTTTCCCCCTGTTCTGAAGTCGCAGGGCCATTCAAGACTTCCTTCAACCCTACTACAGTGCCTAGACTTTGCCATCTGTGAGTTCTGCCCTGCCAAGTGGTGCCAATCCAGTCCTGGGCGATTGAAAGGTAACTTCTGCTGGGCAGAACCATCAAAATCGATGCAGCAACGACTTTGTGCCAATCGGAACCGACCCATTGTCCTTCGACGCAGGAGTCGATCGTCGACATCGCTTCGACAAATAGTGCGGCTCAACGACGACGCAGCGCCTGCATCGTATGGAGTTCGTCGACAATGCCTTAATCGCCTGCGCAGATCGGAACCAACGCATCGAGTCTTCAACATTGATGCTTGCTCCATCCAAGGTAATTTTTCAGCAGGACCTGCGTGAGTCCTGTAGCTGGCCTGCCCTCCCTCCCGGTCGGCCTGAACTTTGGGTTTACCCCGGTCCAACGCAACCTCAAGTAGCCCCTAAGCGCTATTTGCTTCTAAACACTACATTTTGATTTAATCTTTAAACATTCATAACTCCAGTTCTACTTATTGGATGTTTGTCATTTTGGTCTTGTTTTACTCATAAAAATATAATCTATTTTGTGGTGTTTTCATTGTGTTATTGGCTGTGTGTGTATATATAGAACAAATACTTTACAGATTGCCTCTTTAGATAAACCAGACTGCTCTGTGCCAAGCAACCAGAGGGTGAGCACAGGTTATCGTTTGTGAGTATCTAGCTTACCCTGACTAGAGTGGTGGTTCCTGCTTAGACAGGGTTTATACCTCTGCCAACCAGAAACCCCAGTTCTAACAGTGGTGCAGTCCACGGGTGACATTTAACTTATAAGACCTGGGTACATTTTCCTTACCTTATACTAGAGGCTTAAAGTTAAGTTAAATACGTCAAGTAAGCATAAGCCAATTTAGCCATGCTAAGTGGGAGCACAGGCACTGTACTTCTGTTTAGCAGGGCTAACAGTGCACAGAGTTCTAAGTCTAGCAAAAACTGGGTGCGGCAAAAGAATGTGGGAGGACAATGCAAAAAAGACAGATTTCCTACACTTACATCTATCTTTCCCATGGAATGTGTGGGTCTCCTTTGCATTGCAAGGCTTTTTGGAGTGGTTTGAACTGCATTGTATACAACTGATGAAAACAAATGGAACTAAAGTGTAATATAATTACAGAGTACACATATAAAAGTGTAAGCGGTTTGTAGTAAGATTACTGCAAACACATTGACAAGAACAGATGCTGAGGAATTTGCAAGTACAAAGCAGTGAATGTTCTTCAGGGAGAATCAAACTTCAAAAGGTCAAAGTGATAGTGATATTTAATCCACTGTTCTTATAAAAGTAAATGTTTTTGAAGGACAATATTGAAGAATTTAGAATAGAAAGGAGTTTAAATATGTTCTTTGCAGTGTTGTTAATCGTGAATGACAGCAGTGCATAAAGCAACAATTGCATTAAAATCCTGTCAAAAAGCAAAACATTCAGCAGGTGGTGCTACATCAGGATTTAGCATTACACCTAAGGTGGAGAGAGCAGATTGTATCAGTGTGAGGGTGGCTTAAGCATAGGAGAGGGCAATGGCAGTACCATGGAATTTGATTTGATTTTTATAGAGCGCGAACAATTACCCAAAGGTGTCTCAGAGCTAAAAAAAAAAAAAAAAAAGGAAGGAAGGAAAAAGAGAAAAAAAAGTGATTTTAGTGAAAATCCAGGTTTTCAAACACTTGCAGAAACTCCAGAGAGAGGGGGCTGATTTAATTGCCAAAGGAAGCTTGTTCCAATTTTGAGTTGTACAGACCAGAAAACTCCTGCCATCCCAGGAAGAGAGCTTATAGGGAGGCACCACCACATTCATCGCTGAACTAGACCTAAGGGTCCTGTTGAGCACATACCTGCTGAGCTTTCCCTTTAAGAAGGCTGGACTGTGACTCTGGAGCGCTTTATAGGTTATACAAAGCACTTTAAAGAGAGTTTTTTGCTGATCAGGCAGCCAATGCAGTCTTACCAAAGCCTGTGGGGCCGACTGGAATCTTGGGATTTTCATCAGCAATCTTGCTGCTGTGTTTTGTATAATCTGCAATTTGTTTAGATGGACCTTGGGTAAGTTAACATAACGGCCATTGCAATAGTCAATCCTGGAGATTACAAGGCAGAGGACCACTGTATTCAATGGATTAGATGGAAGAAACTGTGATATTTTCCTGATCATGAGCAGCATGAGGAAGGAAGTAGAGATTGCCTTATTAACTCGTTCCTTGTAAGTAAGTTTGACATCTACCAGGACACCCAGATTTTCCACCCTGTTCACAGGAACTGGGAGAGAACCCAATTCCTTCGGCCACCAGGAGGTATTCCAAAAGGAAGTGTTATTACCAAAGAGAATAACCTCCGTCTTTGCAGAGTTCAGCATGAGGCAGTTCACATTCATCCAGGCACCGGCCTGTCGCATACACACCCGGAATGACTCACTCATGTGCGGACCTCTTCTGGAGAGGGACACGACAATCTGGGTGTTGTCTGCATATGAGACCGTAGAAAACCCAAATAATTTCACCAAGGCAGCCAGCGGTGTTACATAGGTATTAAAAAGAGTTGGCATTAGGAAACAGGTGGATCCTCGTTAAAGGCAGTCTGCTAACATGGACCATCCTAATGCCTCAGTGGAGTGTGGACTACTTGACTGTCAGTAGGAATGCCAGAATTCAGAAGCAAATCAAATACACCAAGAGGCTGATGGTAAAGGCAGAGTGCTATGAACAGTGAAGTGCACACAGCTGCCTGGAAGAGGTGAGGCCTTTAATAGGGTGACACACAGTGGCTGCTCTAAAAGAAAAGAAGTGAATAGTATACACACTGACCGGAGAACAACACATACAAACTGAAGCAAAGCTATCTGAGGGATGGTGCACTGTACATGCAGATAGACTCACTACCACTGTTGAAAGAATGCAGGGTGTAATATGAATAAAAAACGTAACTACGCGGAAACAGGTACCTTACTACAATTCCGTCACATAGCCAATTGTGATATTCAAGACTAGAACCTTCCTCAAAGTGGCATGGGGCTAGTAAAGTTGAAGGGGAAAATGGAACATCTCAAGGGTGGGAGGGAAAAGGAGGAGGGCAGGAATGCATATGCAGAACAAATGAAAACGCCACCACCACAAAGTTATTTAGCAAGATCAAACATATTTACCTGCACATTGACCCTTATCAAAAGATATGCCAAAATACATTGTGCCACTGTGTGTCACATGACATTGCTCTCTTCACGTGGTCTCTTGGTGAATAGCCAAAAATCACAGAGGGTGAAGACAAGGTGAGATGGAAATCCCTGCACAGTGTTTTTCCAGCTCATTTGGGGAAGCTCTGCACAGTGGATGTCCATCAGGGGTTTTGCAAACTCCTTGGGACATAGGTTCCGGCATTGGTAGCCTCTGTAAGTGTTTTTGCACGAGGGAGGGTTTTCCTGCTTGGGTTGCACTAGGTTTTATGCCCCATCCTCTCTCCTTGGTGCTGGCCCCTCTGTGGATGGTGAAGCAATGAGGGATCAAAGCCCTGCTCCTACCTCACACAATGAAAATATCTTAAAGGTTGACAGATTTTTTATCATCCTTTACCAACCTAGACAGGTAATTACTCTCTAACCATATGCAATCAAAAACCAACAACACAACCGACAGATTGAAATCCCAAACTACAATAATGGTGCCCAAATTAAGAAAGCACTATGGTGGCATACTCACAGTTGAATACACCATATAAATGCTGGTAATGTAACAGTAGTACACGAGCTGTAAACATCATTAGCGAACAGGAATGCTGCTCATTAACCACTTAATTCTTTGGGACCCAGATAGCAAGTATCACTATCCAGGCTTTAAGTGGGATGACAAATGTGTGAGTGGCCTATGTAATTAAGGGTGTGGTTTACACATGTGAACTACATTTCTATGATTGCCACTCACCTGCATGCACTTCATTTTCTTTTACTACGTCAATATTTTGACAACTGTGCACTTCCTTCACACGTTTGCACAGATTCACAATTGCTTCACGTGACTATTGCCCTGTGCGCTTAGGAGAAAGGCCAAAAACTGGGTGACCGTGTATTCTGAACACCTTTCTGAGCCACTGACAGGCACTGTGAGAAACTTGCACTGCCTTCAGCCTCACCTTCAGAGCTCTCAATTGTGGCCCGTTATATAAACCCCTGGAAGCGACTCATTTCAGTCTATGCACTATACAAGGATAATATGCTACACAAAATAAAAGCACAAACACATCCTAGAAATGGAGGTTTAGAATGGGGGTTTTTGTGTTTAGTCAGGAAAATGGCGCTCTGGCAATTGCGTGTGCTATTAATGAACTTTTGGTAGTGCGGTGCTGCCAGATCAGGGGAATAACCCGATAACCCCTGGGGAATCTGTGGGTCATGAGATCCACAAATTATAACATGAGCATAGTCCTGGGCACACGCAGTGAGGGTATTAAATAGATGTTATTTATTTCAACAACAACTGTGTTGAATATAGTACATCAGCCTAGTAAACCAGCCGACACGTGTTTCGTCACCGGGTACAATCCCGTGACTCATCAGGGCTGGGAAGGATACAAAAAATAAAAATAAGTAATAAATACGGAAAACTGATAAACAAAATGGGGCCTAGTCTGTGCCAGACAAGTAATTCGAATGGAGCGGGATCACCTGAAGTGACTGTTGGGAACATAAACAGCTAAATGTGACCCATGTGGTCATAAGTGACACTTCACAGTTGTTGTTGAAATAAATAACATCTATTTGGATAAACACTGATGTTGACCGTTGCTTTTGAATAACGCTTCTATACTGCGTATCACATTACCAATACCCTCACTGCGTGTGCCCAGGACTATGCTCACATCCTAGAAATAGCTAACACTCTTGGGGAATGCAAGTTTAAGTAAAACCAGTGGTCGAAGTGGGCGGGATTGGAGGGGCACGATGTGCCCATACTTTTCTCATTGAAGGAAAACAGTTACCCTACTTTCTGTGAAAGGATAGCCATCCCGGGGCAGTTAATTCCAAAAGCTGAAAGGCTTCAGCTGCAGTGTAAGGCATGGAGTCTTCTGTGCTGTGAATCCGAAGGTGGGCAGACCGCTAAACAAGCCTTCTTGCCAGGGTGTCTGCTAACCTCAAAGAAATGTAAATTTGCTCTATGGGTCAATCTGCAAATGTAAAGGGAGCTTGGATGCCGGTATTGGCTTTAATTAATGGAATCACTTGACACTTCCTAATGATACAAAGTTAA
This sequence comes from Calotriton arnoldi, assembly GCA_963921515.1. Lineage (NCBI taxonomy): Eukaryota > Metazoa > Chordata > Amphibia > Caudata > Salamandridae > Calotriton > Calotriton arnoldi. The sequence goes on from CAWUFW010002575.1 coordinate 939,253, forward strand.
TATTTTTGAGTGGTTTGGGAAAGGACTTACCAGCAGAGCTGTGAAGTGTGTGCTTTTTAAAGGTCTGTAACACGGGCCCCTGTGTTGCAGGGGCTTGTCACGCCTTTAACTATTGTCCACTGCTCCAACCAGGATTCAATTCTGTGGCTCTCTGGTTACAGACACAGACCTCTAATAGAAGTTTCATAAACTATGATAGTACATTTCCCATTGATTACCAACTTGCATCTATTTTATATTTAAACTGTGTGTTATTTTATATGTACATTACCTGAAGGTGAAAGACTGAAAAAAGTTACAGAATATATATATTTTTTAGCTACTCCTTTGACCCCGCACCCACGCTTACTCGCCCTTCCCCCATTATGTACAGCATTACAGTTCCCTTATTTTATTTTTTTATGCCCTTCGACTGCTGAGTAAAACATGTGAAATATAAAAAGGAACTAAATCACGGAGGTCTAATACCTTAACGTAATTTTACGTTGATTGGTCAGAAATCTATCAATGTTTTTTTGCCATAAAAGTTAAGGACAAGAATATAGGGCTTGATAGGCATCCATTTCAATGTCCGTTTTTAGGTCTCGCGCCTAGCGTTGCAGTGCGCAGCACTGCTCGCGCAGCGCGAGATCTCTTGAATGGGGTTTAAAAACTGACCTAGGAATCGCACACGCTCGTGCGTGTGCGATTCGTTTTCCCCCCCGGCTATTGGGCTTTGCGTGCGTCTTTTTAAGAAAGACAGCACGCAATTGGGCAAAGGCGGGCGCATGTCCCGCCTTTGCTCCGCCCATTCCCGTTGGTGGCCAGCACGCGCAGCAGCGCGCGTTCGTCTCGCTGCCGCTGGCGCACTCCCTCCCCCCCCTCCTCTGTGGTGCGCGCGCATCACTGGTTTCGCGTTCGGCTCCTCTGTGGTGCGCGTGCGGTTTCTATTCTGTGTTTGTTGTTGTGGCCAAGCTCTTTCTTCTAGGCTTGTTTTTAGGATGCTTTGATGTGTATAGCGCGAGCACGGCGCCCGCTTTCATTTAAGTTTAATGGCTTTCGCTTTCACATCTGTTTAGTAGCCATTACCGCAAGACTTTGTGTTCTGCTTTTAATGTGGGTTTCATACCCTCGGAGTAGGAAATTTAGAGCAGGTTGTTAACAGACGGACGCAGAAAGGGCATTACGGTAAAATTTTAATTATGTCTCTAAATGTGTGTTATATGTCTACCCGCACCTGTTGTGGCAGCCGCATCACGTCTCCAAGGGGAGATGCAGTTCGATGCTCACTGATTCTGCAAATTGCCAGCCTGCTGGGCATTGCATCTCCATCGTGTACGTCTTCATACCCATGCTTGAGCTGCATGGCACTGTATTTTTGATCACACACTTCCGTCTTAAACGCCAGTAGGAAGTTTGTCGACACGCTGATTTTTGTTCCTGTTTTGTTGCTACAGTTATTTCATACTCCCCCAGGTTCTGCTTCGCAGCTGAACCAGCTAAAGGAATACGACCTCCTGACACTCATCATAGCATCTCTGAGGACAGAGCAGAAGACGATGCGAGCCTGCACTGCGTGTACAATGGCGTTCAGAAATTCCAAAAGTAGGGATCTGCTGCTGAGCACGAGCGCCCTCCAGGAGCTGCGAGGAATGTCTACAACTGAGTGTTTTGAAGTTAAATTGAGTCGCAATCGAAAAGCAAAGCGGAAGCTTGAACAGGGGATAATATGTGATCGGAGACGGCGGTGTTTAAATATACTCTCCACTTATTGATTCTCGATAAAGTGTCGTTTATGTTATCCGAATTATCACGGCAGTAGAAAACATGGTAATGCGAGTGCGTTTCCGTTGATCTCTTTTTCAAAGTGTGGCCCTTACAAGAGCCTCCAAACCTCTCGCTGCATGTTTTCAACATTGTTTGAATATGTTGCTCTGCACTGTGAGAATGAGTAGATTGCACCTAACTTGAAAGCGTGGCTCCCAACTGAACTTATTTTTCCACAAGATCTAAGAATGGGGAGTGGTATTGGGCACAGAGCATGGTCCCGTGTTAACCATTATGCATTGTGCTTGGTGGGCACAGCTATATCTTCTAGGCGCTATGCACATGGTGTGGCACTTCTGTTGTGTCTTCTGTACTATCTCGTGAGCACACGCCTAGAATCAGTTTCTGTATTACTCACGTTTAACTTCATAGAATTGAAACATTGTCTAAGCGACCTTAACGTGCTCGTAATTGTTTGTTTTTTACTTGTGGCGATAAATTGTCATTTACTATTCGGGGAACCGCATACTCTTGCACTGTCTCTGCGCATAATAATTTTGATCCTAAGCGTTCCAGTGGCAGATTGTGTCTCCAGAGCAATCACATTGAGCCTTGTATAAAGCCCATATGTGGACTGACAGGGGAAAGGTCACTTGCTTCTCGCACAGTTCTCTCCTTGGGTTGTGTCTGACTCACCAGCAGCCAACGCTAGTATCACCACGTCGATCATTGCATTAGGCACAAGGAACAGTAGTACCACCCCTTCTTTATCTTTATAGTAGCAATATTTCCACAGAAAAAAGTGCACTACACCATTATCAGTCAAACTTGGAGCTGATTGAAAAATGGTGTGCATTTTCCAACTATATATTCTTGCAATAAAGATGCCGTACGGTGCCCTGCTTAGAATTGTGGGAAGTCATGGGATTCGAACATGCTTTAAGGGCATCAGACTATTTCCCCTAAAGCAAAACGTAATCTTTTTATAGAATAAGCAAGAACTCGAGTACGTGAGGTATGCAGATTTTGCATCCTGCACGTAGTGGGAAGAGGTACAATTAGACATCTATATCTTTGTCTGACATTCGTTGCTTATGTTCCATCTTGCATGGCATATTTTCTTGTTCAGGTGTCAGTGAGCTAATGACTCGAAAAGTAAAGAAGGATTTGAACAATTTGGAAGGTGGTAACAACAGTGATGGGTTTACGAGTGCCTCACTATTTTGAGAATGTTGGTTGGGGTGGTTATAAAGATGAGAAGGGGCAGAATGTTCACAGGATGTTGAAGAATGGAGGAAATAGGAGGCAAGTAAAATTTTAAGAGGTTGAACGGTCGACTCACAAAAAATGCTAACATCTAGGCCTGACCAAGGAACATCTACAACCAAATGTAATTTCTTTATTTTTGTCTGATTTACGAAGCACCTATGCATCCAGGGAGACGCCTTTTCGTAATTTCCCCTTTGTATATGCTCCTGTCTTTGGTGCCCCTGCACCTTGCTACCTTCTCTCTCCGTGCGGTGCCCTCCCCCAGCATTACCTCATGTCGCTGTTTTTTTAAAACAATGCTTCTATCGACCGAGATGCAGCTACACGCTGCACTCCGTGCGGTGCCCTCCCCCAGCATTACCTCACGTCGCTGTTTTTTTCTCTCCAAAAAAAGCTGTTCTCGACATAGCTGCAACTACGTGCTGCACTCACTGCTCAATTATATAGCTGCTTGGTTAGGCAATTTCTTAAAAACGATGTGCCATGCCGTGATCAAGCACAACATTTACGTGACTATTCTGTGCAAAAGAGGAGCACTGTAATATTGGCTGACTCAGCATATTGTACGGACCATCTCTACATGTAGGATGTAGCTTAACGGCTAGGGCGGCCGATTCTGAAGCTGGGGAAGCGGGTTCGAGTCTGGTGGGAGGCTCAATCATCCTGTGATTCTGGACAAATCAATTCCGGTTGCTAATGCAAAGACGTGTGTGATCAGCATTTAATTACTTATATAACTATATTTGGAGAAGGTATGCGCGTTACTATTTGGAAACACTTCTGGAGTGATAAAAGTAAAAGGCTGTTATGGATTACTTCCGAGTGACTATGGTACGTTTCCGGTGCCAATGTGAAAACATTCTGACCCTTCCTGCAGGTCACGTTGTAAAAAATTGACTTCTGGTCAGACAGAGGGCAGAAGAAGAGGGAAGGTGAAGTGCTCCTTATACTGGGAGGCCTTTATTACATGTAGGCTTTTTAAGTTTTAATTTTTACTTTACGTTTTAAAATATTAATTGTCTCAACGCACCCAACAGCCACTTTGGTCCCGTTGTGGCATAACATTTGCAGAGATCCCTGGCAGAAGTGCAACGTAGGATAGAGTGGGGTCATGCACGTCTTTCTGTCGCAGAGCCCAACAGGCAACAATTGCACAAGTTCCAAAATTAGAAGCAACTGAATATAAAGCTGCCTCTATATCTTGCGCACAAAATAATATCTAAAAATGCAAAGAAACAGAACTACTCCTAATAAGGTACCAGAGCAGTTCAGTGAGTTCATTCGGTTTACAATACATTCATATTTCAGTTTTTTTCATTTAAATAACCTGATCCTTGCACTGTTTGTATTATGTCCGTTCGTTCAGCAACCCCCGGGAGTGCACAGAAGAAAGTACTGGCCTGTGTCTGGTAGTGCTGGTGCTGGCACTGTCCTCCCTGCTGCCCATGCAGGTACGGGCAAACAGCGGTTCGCAGGGAGCGCATTTATTGCCAAAATCAAAGTGTTGTCGGTAGAACAGAGAGAAGACGCTACACACTTAATAAGTGCACAGTAAATTGCCAAGATCTTAACTATCAAGAGGGCAGGACGGGGACCATTGGTGCTCAGAGACATGAGGAGCCCCGTTCAACCACTGCGTGTGTTTTTAACTACCCAACCAGGGTAAGGAGCATTTATTGATAAAATACGGCGAGTGTTATGTGCACATATAAAATGGACAAAACACTGCCTATATTAACTGAATTAAAGGATCACAGGCATCAAATTCAGCGAAACGTTGGCCAGGCTGGCACCAGGGGTCTGATTTATTTATATGTACACCTATATAGTGCTGCCCCATCTGCCAATACATCTTCAAGGTGCGGAAATTATAGCTCACCTTCCCTTTTTTAATAAAGAGGCTCTTTATTTCTATTTATTTTAGAACATTTGTAAAACTCTAAATTCCAACATATAAACTATTTCATTTTCAGACAATTTATGAGAAAGTATCAGAAAAGGAATAACAGATTAATCTGGAAGAGGAGAATCAGCAGGACGAGTTGGTGATAAAAAATATTCTTAGGTGTCAATTTCATTAGTTTTCCGCATATGCTGCATAGGATCCTACCATAATTTGGCGAAAAGACATTACCATTGGCAAAACCAATAGTTCTCTCATTGCAGATACCTATTGGCTATGCCTTCTCCCAGACCTGCCCCTTAGGTGCTGCTAATGTGCGGCTTGCGACAGACTTTATTCATAACCACATCATGCCACAAAATTCAACTGCACACCACATGATTAAACTCCACTGCATACCACTTTACAACACAAAATACCATTCTAACTAATTACACTCCATAACACACAATCCCACGTCACATATTTCCATTACACTCAATACCACATAATTACTATCCACATAATTCCACAGCACACCATGCCACATAATTCAGCTACACAAATCCACTCCACACCACACAATTACACAACTAAATAATACAATCGAACCCACATAATTCCACTACACACCTCATACACACACTCCATAACACAAAGGTAATAGAGATTGCCATTTATAATGCCACTAGCTCTAACTTAAACAAATGCGAGACCTATTGCATTTCCAATGCTTGTTAATTACTGTCGATTCTGAGCCACTGAATGACGCGGCCCGCTTAAAGCCCTGCTCACAATAGTTCTCATCCTGTTATTCTACCTGACTCCTTACAACATTGCTTCTCGACACATCACATAAACAGAACAAGCGTTTCGCAGAGGGAAATGTATTTATTACTTCTTTGTATGGAGGACAGTTACACTACAGTAGTAAACAATCAGTTTGCTCAGAAGAATATCACCGTTCAAAATATATGCATTAACCGAAACAATACACCCGCGATGGCAGATACATACTTCCTATACACAGTCGAAAAGGCAATAGCAAAGGCAAAACACCAGCGCCCACCCTGGATAAAAAGAGTAAAAAAATGGTTGCTCCATGAATTAATCATTAAAGCACAGCATCCTTTTGCTTCGATGGCATCCGTCACAAAAACTTTCACTCAGCGTGGAACACTTCTAGCTTCCGCCTCTTTGACGTCATGGTCTCACTACACTCCTCCTCCGAGGCGTGAGGGACCCTCGCACCCAATCAGAACGCTAAGTACCTAGACATGTGCCGACCTCGCGCCTGGGCGCCTGCGCGAAGGCCGCATGGCTATATAAACATGGCTGATGCAGCGCCAGCGGCACGCCGCTGACCTGTGCATGCGGAAGTGGCTGTTGTAGCGCGGTGTCTCCCCGGTGGGGAGAATACCTGTGATGAGGGACTCGGTGAGGCACAGCACCAAGCTTTCGTTTGCTGCGTGCCTGGCACTACGGCTGTGTTGAGGTCGGCGCGCGCCAGTGGATGGCCATGTGCGTTCAGGGCTAAACCAGGTAGCCTCGCGGGTGCCGCGTGCTCTGGACCATGCCCCCAGCATGAGCGCCGCCGTTCCAGCCCGCCCCCACTCTGAGCCCCAGACACCTGGGGTACCAGCCGCCCCGCCCCAAGGTGCTCCTGGTTTCCCTGTGTGCACTGCTTCGCTCTCTCTGTCAGCTCCGCCGGGTCCCCTTATAAGTGCCCTGGCTGCAGCAGTCCCCGCCCCCCAACCTGGAGCAGCTATGGTCACCAGGATGACAACCATGGCCGGCGGCGCTCAGCAACCCAAGGTCACCAATTCCCCCAGGATGCCTGCCCCGCAGACCTTGTCGACCAAAGTTCCGCCTACGTTCCAGCTGCCAGCCAACTTTCAGATCCCACCAGGTGAGTCCAGCGCCTAAGTTTTGTCTTTGCATGTCACATCTGTCATTCAGAAACTCTATTGTAAAGTTCGCTTAATTGCGCAAGTAGTTCACCCCTGGAGATAGATTTGAAGTTATTGCATTCCCATTGTAGCATTCCCTTTTAGGCAGAAAATTCCCCGCACTTCTTGTACTTTTCGTGCCTCTCTGCGCAGTCGACTTGTAACGTGGGTCTTCTGATGGTAACTGCTATTTAATTTGATTTTCTTTACTCTTTGGAGATGCAATAAGTGTTTCATTGGCCTCAAGTGTATTAACTGGTTAACATATCATGCGCTTATCTCTGATTACCGCCCACCTGAGTTACCTCTGCATATCACAGTTTTTGAAGCTTTTCTGTGTTATAAATTATGCTTATCTCACAAAATTTAGTGTTTTTACTTGGGGCCTTATTTCAGTATAGTGGTGTTGAAAGTCTTTCATTGAAATCCAGGGTTTCTGGTAATTCCTTGTTTTATACTCTTAGATCAGTCATACCACAAAGTGGTGAGGAAAATGCGATATCTTCTAAATCTAGGTGCTTCTTTGGTGCTCATTGTTCCATTAGACTTTTGATCTTACCTGTACGGTATTTTTCGGTACTTAAAATTAAATCTTCAAATTTGAAGGTTCTCCAGGTAAGCCCAATGCAGGAAAACAAATGATGTGGCTAATTGGCAGCCCCTACTCAATCTTATACCCTTTTTGAAAAATAATCCTTTAATGTTATTACACATCCTATTGGTACTGCAAATACAAGTGCATATAGGTTCTTCTCTTACTCGGACACTGGCTCCCCAATATCCTTCCCTTGAGTTCTAAAACATGCTGTCGCTACCTCCTGGACTTTGACATCTCCACGGCATTATCATCTTTGCCACTAAGTTCGCATACATACCCCAACATCCTCATTATTTAAACTGATGTTAGCATCATCAAACTATCTTCAGTTATAACATTCTGACGAATTTAGCTCTTTACAACTTTGTCCAAATCCACAACACAGAATAGACACACTATCTTGTGTATAGAAGAAGCATTAATGAGATTCTAAATGTATTAGAGAGCTGTTTTGTCTGAGACCTACAGAAGAGAACCAGTGATGGCTTGAAAGCCAAGTGCAAGCAAAGCAGTTGCTTGTTGAGGTTGCAAAGCACCAGTTATGTGATTGATTCTTGGTTTTGGTTAGGCTCTATGGTTGCAGTTGTGTATTGCACAGCTTACAGCAGGACCCACTTTAGTGTTCTGAATCAGTTATTGTACTAGAATGTGTTACGTGTAGTGCAAAACAATAACTATACTCATAATTAACAAAGTTTCCCAAGAAATCATTCAAAATAGGAATGTGGCAAAGGGGTGGTTATGTAAGAAAAACTTAAGTTGTGGCTACACTGCAGTTAGCTTCAGCGCCGTACCCTTATCACCAGCTCAACACAAACCTTATAATTTGTATTTGTAACATATTCACTCATGCTCATAACTTTATACCACCAAAACAAAAAACTTGTTTTAACATTATTGCCATGACCAACAAAAAATGGGTAATGAGGCTGACATCACTGCCAGTCGCCTTGGACATTATCTTAATTTGCTGCTTACTCAAAATTGTAATGCTGCATTGCAACACCAGCTTTATTTTTACCACCACCTTTGACTTTGACATAGATATTTTATTTTCATAGTATTGCCTTCCTTTCTACTTTACAGTGAATGTACTGTTTTGAGGTTTTCATTGACATTACCCATTAATACCAAAGTTAGGCAGATGTTAGCACCTCAATCACCATTTTACATTGATATCGCCAATACATTCTAATTGACACCACCATAATCCATTAATATTGACTAACGCTGCTGTTCCTTTGACATGTACATGGTTGTTATTACTCTCCTAATAATTTATAATGATACATATGTATCCAGATAGACATCAATTTCATATTGTTGGTAACCTCCCCATTACCCACTCATCATACTTGGAGCCAAAGAAGGAGGAATAACAATCAGCAGAACATATCTTTATGTAGAACTTGTTATGAAAAACATCAATTAGAAGTGTTGTTAACCTTATTGATGGTTGATTGTGCAGCAGGTGTTATGAAGTTAATGTCCGTGTTTGCTCAGTCATGGAAAATAGCCCTGCCATCCATTATGGATTTCAAATGTTTTGGGAAGTTTCAGCAAGAATGCAATGCTAGCTAAAGTGTCACCCTGGCTGTTGTTGGCTTTCCTTTGAAGTTATGCTGAGCACAGAATTTAAATACAATTGTGTGTCGGGCATCTGATTTTTTGTTGTCCTCCTAATAGAGATTTAAGCAAAAATGGGCAATGGTTAAGTGATCAGTCAGACCATCCACTTAAGATTTTGCAGTCCAAACTGAAGTTTGAGGTGAATTTTGAAAATATTTAACTGATATTTAGGATTACAATCCGCACATCAGTAAACAGGAATACCAATTTGAATACAGAACAATAGGTTGTTTGATAGTAAAATGCTTAAGTTTAGAGGTCGTCCTTGGTTATTTGGAGAGAAAGTTTATAAATGGTAGCCTTCGATCAAACAAGCACAATAGAATGGTATTAGATTTTGCTGAATTGTTTTTTTTTTTCTGTGGGTAAAACCGATATCATTCCACCACTATGTGCGCCGACCTCAACACAGCCGTATGTGAAAGGATAGGGTGGATATCTGTTGGATATCAGGTGATTGCTGTAAAGTAGGTCATGTAGTTTAGACTTTAGGTCACCTTGAGGCTGGTTGGGAGCCAGGTTAATATAGCAACAGGTCAGTCAGTCAAAAAGAATGTTTATTTAGACCGTTTGGTTCTTAAACATATCAATCTACCGTAAAAACAATCTCAAAATATAATCTATAAAAATGACATAAAATTCCAATTTAATTAATAAAACTATTTTTCTGAGCGAGGTACCTTTCATCATAGACTATAAAGATAAACAAAAAACCTCCAATTCTATACCTTCTTTAAAACTTTCTTAATTTCAAGCATAAACCTCCCTATTGCACAAGCTATATCCATAAAGTGCATTTCGGTCAACATGTCTACTGCCTGTGCACGTTTTTTGACATCATATTTAAAAAAAGGTAGGACGTAAACATTTTTTTCCGTGCATCAACGACTTTTAGACAGTCTAATAGAATATGCAAAATATCACATTTTGTTCCTAAGTTGCAGGTACACCTCCCTTCAGGGTCTATCATAGCCCTTTTAATCCCTTCAGTAGCATAGCACTGGTTAATTCCGCTTCGTACCTTTTAATAATTCCTTTCTAAGCCAACAATTGGGCAATATAGCTATATATATATATATATATATATATATATATATATATATATATATATATATATATATATATATATATATATATATATATATGTAAGAACTGTTTATTATTCTGCTGTGACTTGATCATTAACCGCACAATCATGATCTTGTGATATTTCTTTCCTTAATATCCTAAGTTCCCTCTTACTTATATCAAGTTGTAGGTTCGCGGGCATAATTCAACTTTCAATTCCCTACCCACCATAGCTACCTTTTCCCTAACTCCCTGAGCGCACTTGATTTCACTGTGTAATATCTCCCATTTGTACCGTTGTGATATTTTTTGGTGATCCCCTCACCCCAGGCGTTGCCAGAATCTTATTAATACCATACTTGCCATTTTCTTCCAAGATACCATTCCAGTTTCTATTCAAATTGCCTGGATCATGGAGGACCTGGGTAGGGTCAATAACATTTGTACACATTTTCCTTCAACGTCTCACTCCCTCTTGCCACTTACTTATAACAGTTTAGCACCTATAAAAACTGAGGAGGTACCATGGTCATATAAGCTTTCAGAACTGGTCTGACATTTCTCCATAGTTATCACTGCATTTTTTCAGACCACTAACCGAGGTTAGGGCCCGAATTATCAGTGCATCCAGGTGTGTTTTCCAAGTCCGATTTCTCAAACCATATTCTAGGTATTTATACTCTTTTACTATTTCCAGATTTGTTGAACCCAGGAACCAGCTACATTTCTTCCTCTTTTTACCAAAACTCAAGACCTTTAGTTTTTTCCAAGTTTACTATTAATTTTTTATGGCTGCAATATTCACTAAATACCTTGAGTTTCCTTTGCCGACCTATCTCTGTTTGGTCTAGGATTATCAGGTCATCTGCATAAAGTAAACACACTATAGGTTTCCCATCTAATTTTGGGCTGGCACCCCGTGCCGTGCTCAAAGTAGCTGACAGGTCTGCTGTAAATGGGGAGAAAAGCAAAGGGGCCAAGACACACCCTTGTCTTAGCCCATGTCTTACAGATATCTTTTGCGACAGAGTCCCCTCTGTATCCAGGATGACCTGGGCCCAATTGCGTCTATGCAGCCCTTGTCTTATAGTCAGGAGATCCTTTGGTATATTCAAGCCAATTAGCGTCTCCCATAACCGGTCTCGATCTACTAGATCAAAAGGTGCCCGGAAGTCAACAAAGCAGCAGAACAGGCTACCCCCCTGCTCCACTGACTTCCATGCCATATCCCAAAGAGAGAAGCAATAATCAATTGTGAAGTGGCCCTCCCTAAATCCCCCCAGTTCAGGAGGCACAATCTTGTTTACTTTGGCCCACTCCTTAAGACTTTCCAGTATTATTTTCGCAAACACCTTTTCGCTGACATCCAGAAGGTTGATTAACATATAATTGTTTGGTATCTTTGTCTCCCCATTTATGAATGGGTCTAATAATTTTTTCTCTCCAATTGTCAGGCATCAGCCCTGAATCAAGTATATAATTAAACATTTTGGCAAAGAATTCTGCCCACCAATCTGGTCTAGTTTTTATATTCACTGCCGGGAGGTCATCTGGGCCAGCTGCCCAGGTTAATGTTAGATTTGATATAATTCGTCTAACATTACGTACCGTAAAGAGAGACCTGGTGTCCTTCTCCACCTCCATCCAAGGTATGTCTTTCTGGCTGACTTTGCCCGCACCCCTCCCCATATATTTCTTCTAGATATCTCTCCCATGCATCTCTGTCACTACGCAGTTCAAAGTCCCCTGCTTCGTACCAGATCCACCTTGCACTAACTTCCAGAACCTTTTTACATTTTTTGTTTGTATTACTTCCAGTAGACTTCCCCAGCACCTCTCTTTGTGTATTCTTTTTAGTTTCCTGATAGCCATTTTATGTTTTCCTTAATTTCTGTAGGCTGTTAAACATATCTAAATCATACTTTAACCTCAGACTTTTTTCCCCTTTTCTTATATTCAATTTTAATTTCCTGCATTCCTTGTTAAACCAGTTTTTATATTTGCTCTGGCTTCTCTTCTTCCTATGTTCCCTACAGCTATTTCTTTTTAATTTGACCCTTAGACATTGAACCACTTGTGAGATTACATTTTCAAACCATTCTAGGTTATCAGAAATAGGGATGCCGTCTAGTGTTTGTCTTTGCTGGAAGGCTGCTAGTTTTCCCATACACTCCTCTGTCAATCGAGTGGTGAGCCGCCTGGGGTAGTACCATTATTCCTGTACAACTGGATCTCTTGTTTTTTTTTTTTTTTTTATTATTGCCTACTACAATCTCAACTGTCAGGGGTTAGTGGTAACTTCCCTAAACTTTCATCACCTCAAAGGCTCTGATTAGTTCAAGATTCCCTGCATGGATAAAAATGTAATCTATGGGGCATGGTTGGTTGCCTATTCTAAATGTGCGATTTGCTGGCCGATCTGTCTCCATCCTTCCATTTATGCAAACTAGGCCCAATGAAGCCATGAAGTTTCCTAGGGCTGTATCTCGCTCTGTTGAGCCCCCCTCGGGAAACTAGCGGCTTTTATCTTGTAGGCGAACAATAGCTCTTTATACCATGGGTCGACTCCACAAGGGTCTAATTTATGATTGAGGTCTCCCATCAGTATGAACAGATGTCTATGATGTCCGTCTATTATATCCTGTTAGACTTTTTCCAATTCTAATTTATACTTCTTATCTCCACCCCCCTGCATATAAACATTTACTACAACTATACCATCATACTCTGGGTTCGGATCTAAAAGAGTCACTCTACCTGCCACTAACCATTTACACTTGGCTTTCAAGGGATTCGCCTTCATGGCTATTTTAGTCGATATCAAAGTTATTTGTCCACCAGACGGGCGTCCAAATTGTCCTTTCCTGGCTGATGCATTTAGTTGGACATATCCTTCAAACCGAGGGGTTTCGTCGCATAGCCAAGTTTCCTGTAGGCATACAATCTCATGGCGATTAATTAGTTAAACATTTTTTTGAATATAGATATTCTATTAAAGCCATTTATATTCCAAGTGAGTATGCCCAGGCTGTGTGACAAGGCTACCCTCTAATCAATCTCACTTAGCCAACTTTTTTCCTCTATTACTGGAGATGCTAACACCTTATAGCTGTTCACAGAATTTGGACCTTCCCTAAATTCATCCATTTGATAATGTCTTATAGTGATTTTGAGATCCTCTTTATCTTCGCATCCCTGGTTGATCCATCTTATCTGTCTTAATCCCAACCCGCATGATTTATCAGGTAGGGTTTCTCATATTTGTCCCCTTCTGACCATTCCGGTCTGGGTGCAAATCTAATTCCTTCTTTAAGTAACTCCTGCTCTGCGTTTAATAGTGCTGACTTAACCAGCCGTGAATACAACAATACCGTTGTTACCTCCTTTTCCCATTCTATTTGTAGTAAATCCCATTTGTCTAAGATTTTTAGTCCCTATATCTCTCAAGCTTACAAATTTGGAAAAGGAGAAGAGCAATTGTGTCCGATTTAGTGGATTTAGTTTCCTTACTTTTTTCCGATATTGCTTTTGTTGTGTCGGTTAAAAATATATCAATAGATTGTTATCAAAGGTTTCCCTTCCCTTTCCTCAAAATGTTCTTTTATCCCTTTTCCTTCCACCTGTTTACCCATACCAGCATCTCACACATTTTTGCTCATAGACTGTTCTGTTTTTTTATTTTTTATTCTACTTTGGAATTTCCTTTGCTCTCTTCCCTTCCTCTCTATATTCTTATATTTCCACTATCTGTTTTTACTTTTGAATATCTTGTTTTCTGATCTTTTATTGGGAGTTTTACTGTGCCATTATGCCCTTCTCCTGTATTTGTGGTTAACTTTTTCTTCTGTTTTATATTTATATTTCGCCCCTTCCTGGCCCTTTTCCCCAATTCCCTCCTCCTAGGTATGTATTGTTTATGTCCTTGCTTCTCCCTGTTTCTTTATAAGCATCGGATAGCGAGATATAAATACACAATGATTTTCATTCTGCGGGGAGACATCTTTCTCTTCCCCCAACTTTGCAGGTACGCCTTCCGCAGACTTTTTCTGTGACTGGTCTGACTATCGCAGGCATATGTTCTTTAATTTGTTTCCGTTCCCCCACCATCAGTTGTAACTGTTCTTTCTGTTTTTTTTTAGAATATCATTGTTCATTACTGATACTTCTAACAGGACTTGCAAAGATTTTTGTAGGATGGGCATTATTTCCAGCATTGAGGCACTTGATGTTGCTGTAATCTCCAGGTTAGATATTGATCATTCCACCATGTAGTTCGCTATAACTGGCAGCAACTCCATTCTTTCATTTGCCTTCATTTGTACCCCTTCCCTGTTGTTCGGCCCTATGCTGCTTTTATCACTGTCTATGCTCCCCTCCTCTTCTGAGTTTTGAGAGTCGGAGAGGAGATGGGGCGAAGAAGACAATCTTTGTTCTATAGGTAGATCGCTTATGTTTGGTATATCATGATGGCTTGTGTTAGAAATGGGATCTCTAGTTGGCAAGGGCTCGCACCTTTGTCCAAGTAGGGACCCTTCTTCCTAGTCAGGGTAAGGGTGTTACACTCGTGAAGTAACCCCTGCTCACCCTCGTGGTAGCTTGGCACGAGCAGTCAGGCTTAATTCAGAGGCAGTGTGTAAAGCATTTGCACATAACCAACAGTAATACAGTGTAAGCACTACAAACGGACACCACACCAGTTTAGAAAAATAACCAATATTTTATATACTCAAGACAAGACCAATTACGACAAAAATCCACAATACTATACTTTAAGAATGAATACTTGATACAATAACTTCTTCTTTGCAGGAATAGCACAAAAGCAAAGTTCGTACGAGTCGGTAGCTCCGTCCGAGCCTACCGCGATGCTGAAAACCACACAGTCTAACAGTTCCATCCGACCGCGTCGATACGGGCCAGCAGAGTCGTGAACAGACTCGGTCACAGTACCTTTCTCGTTGTGGCTGGTACGGAGTGTACGAGCCGGTCGGCGTTCGTCGCGGTTGCGGTGCAAGACGGAGCGATGCAAGGTGCGGTGTCCCTCGATGCGGTGCAGGCAGCGGCTCGATGAGCGTCGTGCAGACGGAGTCGGTGAGTCCAAGGCGTGCGATGCAGGGTGGGACGATGCTCGATGCGGTGCTGACAGGTTGCGATGCAGGCGACCAAGCCGGAGTGCGGGAGCTGGCGTCCGACAGCGGTGCGAGTCGGAGCGGTGCGTCGCAGACGTGCGAGCGGTGTCCCAAATGCGGTGCGGTCACGACTCTTGAGCCAGTTGCAGTGACCGCGTCGGTCGGGTCCGGCTGGTTCAGTGAAGCGATGCGAACTGCGGTGCCCACAGGTCACGGTGCAAGCAGCGGCTCGGTGTTGGCGGCGTCGGACGTCCCCCACGGTGAGACCAGGGTTGCGATGCGAAGCGGGGCGATGCGGTCTGCGGTGCAAACAGGTCACCGGTCAGGGATGGATTCGGTTGACGGAGTCTGTTGCGGTTCCCTTCCTCTGTGGCAACTGAAACAGCGTTCCAGAAGCGGTACCCAGAGGTTTGTGAAGTCTTTGCAGTCCCTGAGACTTCTTAACAGGAGGCCAGCTCGGTTCCAGGCCCTTGGAGATACTCAGCACAAGTTTGTAGAAAGTTCCTTCCTTTCACTGACCAAGGCAGAAGCAGCAGCTGCAGGCCAACCCAACAAAGCAACAACACAGCAAAGGGGCAGTACTCCTCCTGGCAGCTCTTCCAGCTCTTCGTCTTGGCAGGTTCCTTGATTCCAGCGAGATCTAAATTCATGGGGTCAGGGCCCCAATATTTATATCCCAAATTCCTTTGTTCTCTGAAGGCAGAGAGGCCTTTGCCTAGTCCAAACCAGTTCTGGAGCACTTTGTTGACAAGTCTCTGTCCCTTCTTTCAGTGAGTAGGCCAGGGACATCAGACGCACCACAGGAGGTGGAGCCAGCATTGTGGAGGGAAGGCACTGTCCTATTCAGGGCCCAGGTGCGACCCCTCCCACCCATCTACATGTAGATCTTGCTATTCAGCCCTGTGCTGACTCACCCTGTCTCCTGGCATCCCCCAGCCCCTGTCACTCACACTCCAGACAAGGAATACACAACCTCACAGAGGCAGGCTTGGATGGTTAGACAAGAAAATACCCACTTTCTAAAAGTGGTATTTTCAAACACAGAATGTTAAAACCAACTTCACTAAAAGATGCATTTTATCATTCTGAGTCCAGGCATACTAAACTCGAATTTCTACCATGTTCCCGGGGTCAGTTAGGATTATAAGCTGTAATAATCAAAACTGCCCGTTCTGGCCTATGGGGAACAGGTAGCCTTGCAATAGTGAAAAACGAATTAGGCTGTAATTCACTCTCAGGACATGCCACACACACCAGGGCATGTCCTACCTTTCGCATACAACGCACCCTGCCCACAGGGGTACCTTGGGCCTACCTTAGGGGTGACTAACATGTAGCAAAGGGAAGGTTTAGGGACTTGCAAGTGTGTGCACTTGCCAAGTCGACATGGCAGCCCCAGGCTGCGCACAGGCTCTGCGGTGGCAGGCCCGAGTTACACTTTACGGGCTGTTTGCGTGGGTGGCACAATCCAGTGCTGCAGCCCACCAACAGCATTTGGTCTATAGGCCCTGGCACTCGCAGTGCACTTTACAAGGGACTGACACATAAACCAAATAGGCCAATCATGGAAACACCAATCCATAACACATTTTATACAGGAGCACTTGCACTTTCCCACTGGACAGCAGTGAGGAAAGTGCGCAGAATCATTACACCAGCAAAAACAGAGTCAAAACCGGGAGGTCAGAAAGCAAAAAGTCAGGGGAAACACGCCAAAAGATGCCAAGTCTAACAGCTTGCATACAGCAACTCCGCATCCTGTGATGTCAAACTATCTAATGCTGAATGCTTTCCCACCCATAATTGTGAATCAGTTGGTTCTTTTTAAAATGTTTGCCCACGAAATCTTTTACACTCTTGGTGACTAATGCTCCACCTTTCACTCCCCCTACTTTATTTTGCTGGGGGGTTTTAGTCTGGGGCTGTTATCAGATTTTTGCATCTTGATCCTGGGGTTGCCTCATCCACGCAGCTTTTGTTTCCTTCTCTCTTATTTCGGGCTTCTTTTATCTCCCCTCCTTCTACGATGCTGGTCGACTTTGCACAAATATTTTGTCCCTTGCGTGCTTAGATTTTCCCTGGTGCCATGTCTTACTTCCTATTGGCACGCCCGCCTGTTTTTAGAAAAAACCACGGACCGCCTTTACTATTGTCCCAATCGTTTATGCCACTGCTCTACTCAATTTAACTCTAAAGTGCTTAATGCTTCCTCCTTTCACACTTATCTCGCTTTCATGCACACTCTTTGTACTTGCCTCTGCTCACCAGCTGACACTCACTGCCATACGACCCGTTGCTGTCACCTGCAGGTAATATTTACCCTCTTTTGCTCTCCTTATTCTGCGGTTTATGATCCAAGTTCTGGTTCCAATCTTTACGAAGGCTCCTTCTATCTTCTTTTCCCTGTTCACTGATTTTTCCCAGCAGGAACCAGCCGGCTGGACGTGCCCTGCTGCACGCCGGTCTCCCCATAGCGCCCTGTAGGGGCCGGCTTAGCTGCACCCCCCTGTTTCCACCGTCCTCTGCTGTATTCAGGGGCACACAGGTTCAGGGTGCTCCCTTCTTTTTGCCTCCACAGCAAGTCACACTGGTATACTAGTGAGAGGTAATCCGTGATAAACGCAGCATTATCGGGGCCCCTCCTAGGTATTGCTCTGCCAGCACCGAAGTCTCCTCCAGAGTTTAACAGCGCCCATGGCCCCTCCAGTGGGACCGGAGCACGTCTGTATACTAGGCCTAGCAGGAGAGTGCTAGCCGAGCCTCACCGCATTGAAAAGGGCGTTAGCAGTGGAGACGATACGGCATTCACGGCACCTCAAGCGGGCCGGTACACCTCTTCACGTCTCCTCACTGGCTTCACCGCAACAGCAACAGCAAAGCGAGATCGGCGTCCGAGTCCAACACAGGTTCCGGGTTCTGCAGTTCCAGCTTCCGGCAGCAGAGCGGGCGCGGTTCGAGTGCAGTGAGTCGGCGAGACAGGTCTTTTAGTGGTTTTGTCTGATCATGGTTATAGTAGAGAATATTTCATTAGAAATCTTGGATGATAAGATTTCTATCTTGGTGCACTGAAATAGCATGTGTTGTACATTGGCTGCAGGAGAATAACCTCTCAGACAATGGTCATTGCTTTGTAGGCTTGCTTTGTATAGTTTAGTGGGAGACCAGAGTGTTCTGGGAAGAACAAAGATTTGTTTATGCAACAACGACTCACTCTTTAATAAATAAGTTCAGAGGTGTGGGTGGATAATGGTATGTTAAAGAATCTGCCACGTTTATAAAGATTAAGGTATAGATAAACTGGATTATGAGGTGCAGATTTTGGTTTATGCCTTTTTGGCAAATGAGCAGAATATTAAATCTGCTAAATTTATCAGCCTAGCCACAAGCTGGCAAAGTGAGTTCTTTACTGAGTTTCATATTTGAGGTTTTCAAAGCACAAGGTTTACCCCTGTGATTCCCTGCTAGATCCCTAATGATTAAGTGCTACACTTGGTGTAGGAAAGTAGGATCTACTTTCATGGTCATCTCCACTATTTGCTGGTGTTATGTTTTACTGACTAGTCTGACTGGGATCCTGCTAATCAGGACCCCAGTCTCTGTGCTTCTCCCCTAAATTGGACATGGTGAGTACTTGGGTACACTCCAGATTGGCTACTGATGTATCCTGATAAATCCCTAGTATATGGTACTAAGGTACGCAGGACATAGGTACACCAGGGTTCTCCCATGGGCTGAAGCATGTATTATGCCTCACATGAGAGACCACTCAAATTGTGACTACAGGCCTGTCATTGCAGCCTGTGTGAGCTGGTGCTAGCACCACTTACGACAGATATAAGTTTCCTTATATTTGAGGTCGCTGCCCTTAAAACCTATAAGTCGCCCCTAAGGCAGTCCTTTCAATCCTAAAGGCAGGGTGCTTGGTTCTAAGTGTGAGGGTGCCCCTGCATGAGCAGGACACCCCTACAACCTTTGTAGTTCATTTTCCTGGGTTGTAAGTGCATCAGCCATTAAGATACATGGAGTGGCCATGCGTCATTACACGATGACCATCTCTAAACTGGCTGTAACGAACCCTGTTGTGTTTGGTATCAAACATGTTGGAATCATACCCCCACACCATAAACTGTTGCGGAGGTAGGATTCCATGCACTGTAAAGCTCCTCCGGGAGGCCCTCAGTGCTCCTGGTACCATTCTTCTAGTCCTGGACAGCAAGCGATGGCTGCTGCCGACCAGAGACCCAATTCTGCCCCCCTGCTGCTGAGCCAAGCTCGAGCAGAGGAAGGCAGGACAATAGGCATCCTGTCACAGGGAGGTGTGACCATCTCCCAGATGGGAGGTGTGATCACCTCTCAGATAGGACTTAGTGTATTGGGACAGGTTGGGGGCGCTTGCCAGCGCCAATCAGACTGCTTAAAGGGCACATTTGGTGACCTCCTTGCATACTACAGTCCAAACTAGTTCAGGGAGCCTTTGGCTCCTGCTCTGGGCCGAAACTGGACAATGGACATGGGAGTATCCTCCCCTCTGTCCAGCCCCTCCTCTGGGAGGGACCCCTGAATCGTCCCAACCCTTTCCTTAGGGTACTTAAGGGCTGACCTGTGTTCGAGTCCCTAGATTCGTCGTGGGACGAGATTCAGATCACATACCACTTCAATTTCAACCGTCTGGGCACGGTGGACCTTGCTGGACTTCGTATTGGGAACAGAGACTGCAACTGGGAAGACTCCTGGTCTCGTCGTCCTGCAAGTCTGCTGCAATGTCTGTTCCTGTGCTCCATACAGGTTCTTCACAGGACCTGTGGACATCAAGGACACCCGAAGAAATCTCCCTTGGAGTGAAGGAGTCACTTCCCTGCATCTGCAAGCACCGCAACGCAGCTGACCGGTCTGCTAATCCTGGGCTCCCACAGACACCGAAAGGCTCAGCAACACAGGTGGTGGTCTGCAACTCCCTCGAGGCCTGCACTGTCTTCTCACAGAGTTTGAGGCCAGTATCCTTCGTCGGAACCGCTGGAACAGAACCCCTGTGCACCTCGTCGAATTGCCGTTGCCAAGGCTTGTTGACTCTCACCCAGAGATCTTCGGGCTCCACGAAGCTCCAACCTCAAGCATCTCCTGCAGCCAAGATTTTCGCCCGCATCGCATCCTTTGGACTGTGGGCCTTCATCTTTTGATGAGCTGCTCGAAGTCCTCTTGCAACTCTTGTGCCTTCGGCCCAGGGGTCCTCTCGAGGGTCTTCTTTGGCTCCAGTGGGCTCGCCTGCTTGCTCGGGCCTGCTCTGACTTACCTGTTCGTGGTGAGTCACTTGGTCCTTGCTGGTCCCGACACTGCACCTTTTTCGTTGACTACGTTGTTTGCCGCTGCCAAGGCTTGTTGGTACCCCTGCCGGACACTGACCCCTTGGCTCTCGACATCCGACGTGGGACAGCTCCTGAATGGCTCCTGGTCTTCCACAGTGTCGCTTGGTCTGCACAGCTGCAACTTCAAGGGCCACGTCAAACTCTCCTGCATCTTCGACATCGGTGGGCATTCGTCAGCCATGCCTCCTGGTCACTCCTGAGTGGCATAGACTCTGTATCCTCTGCTTGCAGGTTCTTTCACCTTTTGGGTTCCACCAGACTGCTTCGTCTTCTCCAGCAGCACATTTCCTGAAGTCCTCCATTGTGGTCTACGGCGCTTTCGGACGTCACTTGACACCTATGCACCCGGCTTCCCTGGTGTAGGTGTCCTGGGGTATAAACGGGTGGGGTGACTCTCCAACCTTCAATGTTCCACAGGGTTTCTTCAGGGTCCACTGGGAAGGGTCCTTCTTTTTAGGTCTCGCCTGAGCCAGCGCATGCGCTGCTCTGGCGAGAGTTTTAGTAAGCGGGTTTTGGAAGTGCAAACAGCAGTTTGCTGGCGACCAGCTTGCGTTCACGCGAGCGTGAACGTGCTCAGCTGCCAGCTTTCAGCGCCCGAGGCGCCATCTGGAGCGTGATTACTTTTACTTTTGGCGCTGCAGTCTTTGGTCTTGCTCCCCACCCTCAACCCCACAATCCACTCTCACTTGTTCTTGCTGTCTGCACCTCCAGCCCTCTGTTCCCTCACCACTCACTCTAACTCGCCCCCCCTTCTCACACCCTCAGGTCCCTCAGCTGTTCGTGGTCTCCAGCTTTTCCCCACCTGGCTCTCTCGCGCAAGCAGCGTCGCTCCCTCCACCCTTGTATTTCCTCAGCTGTGTTTGTCCTCCGTTCTGTCCCCACTACATCTCCCAGCAGCAGACCCAGACTCCGTCCTCTCCTCCACACACGACGCACTCCCCTCCTGCCCTCTCTCCTAAGCAGCCCCGTTCTCACTCTCCCCTTTTCCACGCCAACCTGTTACCTCCCCTCACCTGCAGCGTTACAGCTTCCCCTTATCTTCAGTTATTTCCCTCGCCTCTCACTGTTCCTGCCCTCCACCAGTGTAGCCCCCTCCTCGGGCTCTTCTGGCCTCTGTCGTCCATACTCTCGCACCTCAACAATTCCCAGTTTCTCCTTGTCACAGCTCTCTGGCATCCCTCTGTCTTTCCACCAACAAACAGCTGTACTCCCTCCCTAATCTGTTCCTGCTCTCTTCTCTCTCTCTCCCTCCCCCCCCCATTTCCTTCTCTGTGCTCCACTTTTAGTTTCGTCCCCAGACCTCTTCCCTGCCTAGCTCCTATGTGGTCTCCAGCCAGAGCCCCATTTAGGGCGGTGCCACAGGTGCGGCTGCACTAGTGCCAAAGCTAAACACTTACAAGGTCCCAAAGGCGAGACCTATTGGCTATGCCAATGCTTGTTTAAAATTGTAACCACGACTTACCTATTGACAAACATTGAGCACACAGTCGTGTTTCCAGTCTGCACACGGCCTCTGTGGGGTTCCTAGATACTCACCATGGGTGGTTACTTGGGTCCCCGGCTCTTCTACATCTTCTGGGACCATTTTTAGGTCTCGCCTAGCGATGCAGCGCAAAGCGCTGCACGCTATGCGAGATCTATTGTTGTCGACTTGGGTCGGAAGGGGGACAGGATATGTGCACGCGTACGGCACGGCCTGGACAGGAGATGTGCACGCGTATGGTGCGAGCAGGAGTTGTAATAACGCCGCAAGCCGTACGCGTGCACATCAACTGTCTGTGCCGAAGCTTAACAGACAGGAGATGTGCACGCGTACGGCTCGCGGCGTTATCACAACTCCTGCTCGCACCATACACGTGCACATCTCCTGTCCAGGCGCGGCGCGCTTGCATGCACCACTCACCGGCTCTTGTGGGGACACTGCGCTGCTCCCCGGCTGGTCTCCTCGATGGCAGGGGGGACTCGCCTCTTCACCCGGTCACTCTTTGTGGCGCATCAACACGCGGGTCTCCGTCTTGCTCACAGGAGCCCCGCCTGAAATCCTGCTCCGGCCGCATCATGCGGCATTCACGAAGGCGGGGTGGGCTCCCGCCGGACTTCCTCTACTGCTTGCCAGTGCGAGGTGGGCTCCCTCCTCGCTTCTCCGACACGCCGGGCTCCCTCAGCTCACGGGAGCCCCGGACACTTCCGGACGCGCGCTCCATGCCCCGCCCATGTCCCAGGCAAGGTTGCCTGACTTCCGGGTCGCGCTGACAGCGGCCCGGAGACAGTGTTGCCAGATTGGGCTATTTCCCGCACAATTGGGCGACATTTTTCTCAATTGTGCGGGAAAAACCCATACCTGGCGGGGGGCTACTTTTTGGGCTGGAATCAGTGCAGTGTGCGCAATTTTCTGGCTGGGGCGGGCGCCGTCGCGCAGAGACTGTGGCGTACGCCTATCATAGCGCAGAAGGGTCCATTTGGCAAATGAGCGCGTAGCGCGCGCTAACAGTGCAGCACAGTGCCAATCAGGACCCTCCAGGACCTGCCTGTGCGCACTTGACCCCACCCTCTCTACCCTCCTTCCCCCTGCCAGTGCCATGATTGACAATCAATCAATCAGTCAGATGATGTCAACGAACGTTACGCGCGCGCCTCTCTCCCTCGCACGGGAGCGGGACAGGAGCCTCCATCGGACGGGCTCGGCGTCTCCTCAGGGCTGCCAGGCGCTGCGTGTCCTGGGCTCTGTCGGTGCCGACACAGAGCTCGGCCGGCGCTTCCGGGACTGGTGCCTTCGGACCTACGGACTCGACCAAGACAGTGACCCGGAGAAAGTACGAGCGGATCGCCGAGGTGCTGCAGCGGCCCGAGCCGGGCTCCGCCGGCAGAGGCAAATTCCAGTTCTGGGTCCGGTCCAAGGGCTTTCTGGCTGGGGAGGAGCGGCGGGGAGCAGCAGAAGCCGAAGGCAGCCAAGGCCGTCTATGTGCCCGTCAAAGGGGGAACGGTTAGTGCCTGCCAGTCAGTGTCCGTGGTACGTGTGTCTGTGTCCATCCGTCCAGTGTCTGCGGCTGTGGGGGCAGAGCGCCAGGCCTCTAGCTACTGCCACTGTCCACGTCTGCCCAACCATTGCCGTCTCTGCCCACCTTTGCCTATTTGGTTCATCCCCTGGCCCACCTCTGACCCAGCCTTGGCCATCGCTGCCCCAGCCCTGGCTGTCCAAATACCCTATCTCTCTGTCTGTCCTTCTCAGCCTAACAGAAGTGCCTTTCTCTGCCCGACACCCTTCTGCACCTCTACCCCAGCTTGGTCCATATGTCCATCTCTGCCCCAGAACTGCCCGTCGATGCACCTTACCACTGTGCCCCACCCTCCCCATCTCTTCCCCAAACCTTTCCCTACTCTGCATCCCTTTCCTGCCCCTCTTTGAATCTCTGCCCTACTCTGCTGCCCGCCTAAGTCAAAGAACTCTGTCCCTCTCCGCCCTATATCATTGCATCCTGTTCATGGGCCCTGTTTCTCCGTACCAGTGCCCATTTCTGTCCTTCCTCCTGCACCCTTGTATATGTCTGGCCTACAACTCCATCCGCCTCTATACCTGTAATCTGTCCCATACAACTGCCCCAAACCCTGTCTATCTCTGTTCAACGCCTCTACCGATCTCTAACCCCAGTCCACTGCCAATCTCTTCCACACCTGTCTCTGCCCACACACGTCATTTCTGTCCAGGTCCCACACCTATCTCTCAACCCCACTACAGTGCCAGTCTCTCCACCACACCACTGCCCCACACCTCCTTCTCTGTCCACGGCTCTGTCCTTCCCTAACCCAACGTCGCTTCCAATCTCTCCCCCCCACTGTCCCACGTATCTGTCCATCTCTGACCCCAGCCCACTGCCAGTCTCTCCCCCACACCACCTGTCTGTCTCAGCCCCACGCCTCTGACCATCTCTAACCCAGTTGACTGCCAATCTCTCCCACACCTCTGTCTGTATGTGTCCCACACCTGACCATTTCTGATTCGACGCCACTTCCAATCTCTGTCCCACACTTCTGTCAACGTCTGACACCCGCACCACAACCAATCGTGGTGTCGCATCTCTGTTCTGCCTGTCTACCTCTGTCCCACACCTCAGTTCATCTCAGTTCCATGCTGCTTGCCCAGGTCTGTCCTTCTTGCTCGTCCGTCCGCGGCCCACCTCTGCCTCACAATACTGTCCAACAACGATCCGGACCCTTGCCCACCCCTAGCACCTTTGTCCTCCGTGCAAGGAGTCAGCAGGAAAGCCCCTCTGGGGGGTTAGTAACCATAATATCCACCAAAATAGCCAACAAGCATTTGCAATGCAATAGGTCTTGCATTTGCGAGACTTTAAGCTACTGGCATTATAAATGACAAACCTTTTATCTATGTGTTGGTTTTGAAAACATAAATAAAACGCATTGTCATTTACAATGCCAATAGCTTAAAATTTCGCAAATGCAAGACCTATTGCATTGTAAATGCTTGTTGACTTAGGTCGTGGCTCGCATTTCACTATTTTAGTATATGGTTTGATCTCCACCTAGAGACCACTGTATTCTGTGCCATTCACGAATTCTATTACCAAAGTATTGTGTCTATTGTGCGTATATCTTCGGGTAGGAAATATTGTATTGTGTTAGTGGGTGTTAAGAATAAATACATGTTTTTAGAACTACACTGTGTGGTTCTTTTTCACCTAATCTATACATTAATATTACGTACTGGTAAAACAAGCTCCTTTACACTCCTTCTGGATTAAGCTTGGATGCTGTTCTCCACAGCTACCACTTGGAGAGCTTTCTGAGGTTGTTTAAGACCACTAAAATCACCATAAGTGTTTTCTCAATTAGTGCAGGGTGCTACACTTACTTAAGTGAGCACCATATACTAAGCCAGCCTCTCACACTTGCTATTTGAAACGTTGCTGAGATTTCAGGGGAAACTGATGTATTTCTTTAGCTGTTGTATGTTCAAAGCAACAATGATGCTGACATACTTTAAACATGTGATTCTTTCTGTCCCCTATTTATTGCAATGGCATCATAAGCTCACATTTTCACCAGTGGCACAGACTGTGTCCATCATGAAACATCGGGTTTCTGCTGCTTGTTGCCAAGGCCAACCGCACACTGTTGCTATGGCTGTTTTGGTCTTCTGAAAGCATTCATGTTGTGCATTTGTGGTGATAAACCATGGATTAGTATTGTTAAGAAATTTGGTTTTTCTCAATTTTATGGAAGTCCGTTTCTTAGCTATTTCCAAGATGGCTTTGTCATTGTGCCCTACATTTGAATTAATGCCTGAGGTCAAAGGGATGTATGGGATGTATTCTTTGATGGAGATTTGTAATGCTTGTCTTGTTATTACTTATTTGAAAGAAATTTTGACATGGGTTTCTAAGTAGTTTTAACATTTTCAGGGGATAAAATTATGATCATACCAATCGGAGGATGTAGGTATTGGACAGATTATGTTGGATTTCGCAGATATCAAGTTGAATTTTCTTCCTTTTGTGTAAGTTGGAAAGGTGTACAATTGTTCCAAATTATTAAGAAAATTCAGGAACTTATGGAATTGTCTTTGTGAGTCCAAAAGCATACAATTATGGAATAAACATTTGGTGGGTGCTTGTTTTTTGTTGAAACTTTGAGCACCATTGAGGGCTTTAAGTATATTTCCTGGTCCTGTTTTTACGGCAAGGCTTCTTTACCTCTGTAAGGAGTTACAATGGTGATTAATTTCTAGCCATATGTTTAGAATGGCAAGTAGTTGATCAGATTGTGGTGTGATTGACTTGTTTATTTGTTATTTTGTTTTTGGTAGTGTTAGACCTGGCATCTTTTGGCGTGTTTCCCCTGTCTTTTTGCTTTCTGGCCTCCCAGTTTTGACTCTGTTTTTGCTGGTTTAGTGTCTCTGTGCACATTCTCCCTGCGGTTCAGTGTTAAAGTGCAAGTGCTCCTATTGTGAATTGTATTATGGATTGGTGTTCCCATGATTGGCATATTTGATTTACTGGTAAGTCCCTAGTAAAGTGCACTGAGAGTGCAAGGGCCTGTAAATCAAATGCTGCTAGTGGGCCTGCAGCACTGATTGTTTCACCCACACGAGCAGCCTTTCAAAGGATTCTCAGACCTGCCACTGCAGTGTCTGCGTGCAGTTTTTACTGCCATGCCGACTTGCCAAGTGCACCAACTTGCCAAGTCCTAACCTTTCCTTTTATTACATGTGAATCACCCCCAAGGTAGGCCCAAGGTACCCCTATGGGCAGGGTACAGCATATGTGAAAGGTAGGACATGTCCTTGTGTGTGACATGTCCTGATGGTGAACTACAGTGTAATTCGTTTTTCACTGTTGAAAGGCTATCTGTCCCATAGGATAGAATGAGGAATACTTGTTAACATTTTACGAGTATATCTTCCCATTGAGACAAGATAGAGAAATGGAGTTTAGTATGCCTGGACTCGGAATGCAGAAATACATCTTTTAGTAAAGATAATTTTTATGTTCTGTGTTTGAAAATACCACTTTTAAAACGTAGGTATTTTCTTGCTTAGCCATCCTGTGTGCCTCTGCTAGGTTGTGGATTGACTGTCTGGCTTTGGAGTGACGGGGGCTGGGAATGTGCATTCTCTTCAGACAGCCACAAGGGGGGGGGGGTCGAGGTGTGTCCTGCCTTTCTTGGATAAGTCAGGGCTGTGCTGAAAAGACCTGTGCTACATTTAGAGTAGTGGGAGGAGATTTCCTTGCACCAGAATAGGCCTGGTCTTCCTTGGACAATGGTGTCTCCACCTCCTGCCGGGAAGCTGGGGCAGAGAGGAGCAAACTGGTTTGGACTAAGCACAGACACACACTGCCCAAGAGAACAAAGAGAAATGCTGTATAAATATTGAGGCCCAGAACTTTAGAACACTTTTGGGACCAAGAAGAAGAGCTGGAGAAGCTGTGAGGAACAACTACTACTTTGCTGTGTTGGCCTGCAGTCTGCTTCTGTCTTGGGTAGTGAAAGGACTGGACTGAACTTTCTGCAACTTCTTTGTGTGAGTTTCTCCAAGTGCTTGAGGTAGGGCTTGTCCACTGTTCAGGAAGTCTCAAGAACAGCAAAGACTTTAAGTTCATCTGGTACGTGTTTTGTGCTGCAGCAGAAGAAAAAGCAACCCGCTGCCGGCTCCGTGACCTGAAGGCACCGCAGAGGGCAGCGCCACACCTTGCACCGCCACACCTTGCACCGCAACCTTGGTCTTACCAACGCTGCCACCAAGCTGCTGCTTGCACCGCGACTTGTAGGCACCGCACTACTTACCGCCTCGCTTCATGGCCCCTCCCTGGCATCACAGACGCCGCTCCATGCCGACATGGACGCTGCTGTTTGCACTGTGACTCGAGGGCACCGCTCGTAAAGTTACATGATGCACCGCCCTCGTCCCGCAGCCTTGGCCTGCCAGCGTCATCGACTCCAGTTTGTCAGTCGACGACAACGCTTGTGCGACGATGACGCTGCTTGCACAGCGACCTGCCAGCACCGTGACGAGCACCGCATCACTTCGCACTGCAGCCTGGTCTCACAGACACCGCTGGATGACCGTCACCGAGCCGCTGCTTGCGCCGTGACCTGAGGGCACCGTACGCTGCACTTCGCACCGCATTCCTGACCTCTGCCGACACTGGCGCTCCCTACTTCAACCGCGAGGAGTTCGATTTGCAATGGGTGTGACTTCAAGGCTCCGACGACTCCTGCACCGACCTCTGGAACTGCCGCCTGCGGACGCTGGCTCTTTGCGGCTCACCAAGAGGCCGTCGACACCCTGCATTTCTAAAGGTACTGTTTTGCGGGTCTTCCCGATGCCATAGCTGGCCCGCGAGGCCGCGGTCAGCCAGAACCATTTGGATTATTTGTTAACGACGCTGTGATAGCCCGTACGGAGCTATCGACTTCAAGGAACTGTATTTCAAGTCTATTTTTGAGTATTGATATTACTGAGAACTGTATGGTGGATTTTTATCGTGTTTGGTCTTGTTTGCACAGATAAAATATTGGTTAATTTTTAAAACTGGTGTGTTGCCTTTTTGCAGTGTTTTCACTGTATTACTGTTGGTTATGTGCAAATGCTTTACACACTGCCTCTGAGATCAGCCTGACTGCTCGTGCCAAGCTACCAAGGGGGTGAGCAGTGGTTATTTCGTAGTGTATTCCCCCTTAACCTGACTAGAAGGAAGGGTCCCTATTTGGACAAAGGTGCAAACCATTGCCAACTAGAGACCCCCATTTCTAACAGGTAGCAGAAAGACGGCAATAATTCAAAAAACTTGATGCATAAAGCTCAGGGATATTATGGTAGGACCTGCAATGTTGATTTCAGGCCTTAGGGTTTGCATCCAAGGTAATTATTTCGTGGAGATCTTACTTAAACCGCAAGCTGGTAATTTGCATATGGGTGCCATTTTAATTATACGGGGGGGGGTGGGTGTGTGCGTGGGTAGGTAGGTAATCTGACTAAAACTAGGCCGGTTTACGAAAAAACAAACCTAGGGTTAAGGATTGGTTTTGATGACCAATAACATATTGCTAAGAATTGTTTTGTGTGAAGGTTTTATCTTCCCTACATACTGTGAAGAACTGTTAATCCTCCTTTGGTGCCTATATCCTGTTGCGCAACAGCGAAGATAAGAAAAAAGTCCCATGGGGTCTGTAAGGGAGCAGATAAAGGTGCTGTGAGGGGCTGGATTGGGTATGGTCAGCCTGGTCACAGATGAGCTTGAGTGGTTCTGTTGTCCTCGACTACCTGGGTTGCAAGGATATTGTTGCGCCTGGGGCGCTTGTTCTGTTGACAAGTCCCACAAAGGTTTCGTGGACAGTGAAGTTAGCGTGTGTGCACCACGGTGCGCATTATTGTAAATGCTGCACGGTTGCAACAGGCACATAACTCAGATTTTTGTGCTACCAGGGTACTTTGGTATTGCAGAAGTCATAGCAAACAGCCGGTCTGCCTTTCACTAATACGTTGTTCCCACTGCAGTTATGGTTTCCCAGGTCCGTGCAGGAGTGGCTCAACAAGTTGAGTATTATTCCTTTGCATTTTAGGATTAGTAGTTCTGATTAGCCCTTTAATAAAGTAGTACTGAAAGTCTCATGATGCAGAAAAAATCCTGGACTACATGTGCTACTTGCGCAAGGTCCTAGAAAAGTAGAGCACTCTGGTTAGGTGATTTACTGCGTTGCTTGCTTATTGTGTTGGGAGCCTGAAAAGTACTTGTATCGCTCTAGCACCTTCTGAATGTCCATATTTTTCTTTCCTAGCAGTAGCTGTACTTCAGCCAATCACCGTTGTAAGCCTCCTTGGAGAGAGAGAGCATCTGTAGCTCTTCTGGGAAAACTGGAATTGTCTGTGAGAGTCCCTTTTCCTAGCCCGACATCTCCAAAAACATTAATGAGACGCTTTAAGCAACAATTTGGCCTTGTCAAGGTCCTTGAAGGCACAGAGGCATTTCCCTTGTTCTTTAATGAAAGACCCAAAGAGCTATCATCTTTCCTTGGAGGTTGACAACTCACCCAGTTTATGGTCTACCCTGTGGAATGGGGATTTGCTATATTCAGAAGTAATGGCTCAGTTTGCGTTCCCTATCATGCATAATGCTTTGTGTGTCCCTCAGTCAACCTATCATGATTAACGCCAGAGCTTCTAACACTTCCCATTGAGAGTGATCCTCTGGCTTTGTATGTTGGAAATGACTGTTACTCTGCCATCCATAGAGGGGCAGATCTTTCACCCTCAGCCTGTTGCGAACATCCCTGTACAGTGGCTTCCACAAGAGCCCCTGGATTTAAGTTGTGATCCTATAGAATGGAATTTACTTAGAAGACCTGTGGTGTCTGAGGTATTCTTGTTCTGCCTAACGGTGCAACATCCTTTATTCCTTCAAAACAGCAGGATTCCATTTCTAGTTCTTGTCCTCTGCA
The DNA here is from genome assembly GCA_963921515.1 of Calotriton arnoldi. Classification (NCBI taxonomy): domain Eukaryota; kingdom Metazoa; phylum Chordata; class Amphibia; order Caudata; family Salamandridae; genus Calotriton; species Calotriton arnoldi. The sequence goes on from CAWUFW010002575.1 coordinate 969,843, forward strand.
GGTAATACAAGGTAGTAGCATGCTGATCAGGCTATGGGCTCCTAACAGGTTCCGAATTGGGAATTGAAAGGTCATTGGACCTAACGGGAACCTTTACCCGGGCGGTAAACTGTGTATGCCATCAAAATGTGCTTTTCGCGGAAACCTCCCAAATGTTTTAAAAATGGATGCCTTTGAAACAGTTACTCCCTTTGCACTGCACTGTCTCTCTTGGGGTGCCTCTCTCATGGCCCATCATAAATTGCAGGAGAATCTTGCTTGACTACTTCCGCAGTGCTGGTGTCTGGCCCCCGCTCAAGACATTTTGTAGAACTGCTCATTCATAGAAAACATCGCTGTATACACAAATTGCTACACTAAACATACATCTATAAGATACCGGCTGCTCATAAACATCTTCCCTCTCCTAATAACCCTCAGACTCATAACCCCATACTTAGTCTCTAAAGGTCAAGTCGCTGTGTAGCTCTAAGCTCTCTGCTACCTGGGAATTGAAATAAACAGGCTGCCACAACTTGAGATGGGTATCGAGCCCCAGGAAATGCATTGCTCAACTGGGACCGGCCATTTAAGGATGCACAGCAAAGAATCACTAGCAAAACCTCCTGTTATGATGCATTCATCTGTACATGAAAAAGACTGAGCTGGGCATCGCTTAGATGCAGGCAGTTAGTACCAGCTACCTTCTATAATTTTCCATGCATTAAATACCTTTGTGATCTGTGTGAGGACCTATTTTTCTTCCCCTGTTTTAGGATACACACTCCATTTTGTTGAATGCTTGTTTGAGTGATTTCTACACAACCCCACATTGTGACAACCTTTCCTTTTGTTGTTTAATGGAGCTGGCCCATCCACCACAACCCCTTCGCTATTTCTTTCTCTACAGATGGCTATTTTCTATCTTCTTCTTTTGTAAGTATTCGTCCATGTGTAAATGCTTGCATACAATTCTTTATGATGATCAATTCTTACTGTTTGGAATCCTTGTACAATTTGAGATATGATTGCTTTACTACACTTGGTCCAGTGAGATTTGCATTCTGACCATAGACTACATCTGTCTGGGTACCTTGAATCTTGCTGCATGTTTTATTGTTTTTGGTATTCAGAGAAAAATTGTTTTTTTAAAACTATCTATTACAAATACATATTAATCTTTTGGAAATTGCTTTGGATGCTACAATCACAGAGGATTTCTTGGTCCTCATGCCACAGTTGCCATGATTCAATATCCATTCTTTACAGTGCTAAGACCCCATTGACAAAATAAATTTATTCACGCTTGCTAGCCTTTAACTAAGCATTTAACTGAGGATCAGAGGTGCAGCCTGGCTAGTGCAAAGCCATCTCACTGTTTGATGTTGATGGTATACAGTGTTAGTCTGACAGGAGTTTGTTAAGCCTATCTACTTTGCAAACATTAATTGGTATATTCTGTGGAAGCCATATGCACTGGCATGTGCTGTTCGAGCTGTCATTCTGTAACAGTAGCCCATGTTTGTAGTCTATGTACTAGGAAACGGTGCAGCTGGCTTAATCCCCTAGCTGTTAAAAGGAACTGGGTTCTCCCTATGTACCTGCGTAGCTATGTTAATGAGGCAGTTTGAGTGGCAACCTTGTTTGCTGGCATGCTTGCCTATATCTCCAACAGTAATTGAGTGAGAGCAGCTGCATATGGCCCACAGAAAGGTTTAGGATCTTGTGAAGCCATGCAAGGGCAGGAGACAGAACAGTGTCCAGCATTAATTTCCCTGTGAAGATTCTGATAAAAGTTTTAACTAATGGGGTGGAGTGAGCTTGATCATGTAGATAATTGCCCTTCATTCTAGTCGAGGCTTTTTACTCTTTAAAGGCAGCTCTACTCTACTTTTGACCCCCCAAACCTGAGTGGTGAACACTTCTCTCATGGTCATTCCCACCTTACGAGTCACTAATGTTATAGTAATATACCCCTCTTCAGATTATTTACAACAAGATGCTTGCCTAGTGAGTAACTGCAACACAACTGGATGTAAAGGGTTGGCTACACAAGCAAAAACAAACCTGCAGGATTAAACTCTTTTTAAAAGTGGTTTTGATGTGCAATGCATTCCCAGCAGTCTGTTATTTTGCAGTGTTTATTATAACGTTCATTATTGAGTGAACCACTATACTGCAGCCAAATTCAAATATTGGGTACTTGTATATGCAAGAAGCTGCATGTCAGATTTTCTAGCGGAAATGCAATCAAAACAGACTTGCGGCTGACTTTATGGGATGGAGCAAATGGAAGTGAGCAGATAGAAGAATGGGTCCCCACATTGATTGGATGCTCCCACCCCTATGCATTCAACTAGTGTTGGCATGTAACTTATGGGTGAGTTGAAGATGTCTATCCTCCTACTCCCCAACCCTTTGACCTTTATAGTCGGGTGTACTTTACTGTTGCTTTTCTGACTAACCCTCTCTAAATCATCTTATCTGAAAGAGACACGTTAGTGACAGATTCCTTACCTTAGAATATCCCCAGGCGTCAGGCTGGATCCGGAAAGTTTTTGCGTAGCAGTACCCTTGCGCGTCGGTAGGCGGCGTTGTGCGGCTCCGCGTCCGTCGTCGGCGTCGTGATCGCCGGGTTGACGTCACGGGCAGTACTTAGACGCCGCCCCTGCGCGCTGACGTCCGTTCTTCTTTTTCCGCGCCAGTAAGCGCAGATCCGGGAAGAGCAGTGCCCTAGTCAATTCTTGACTAAATTTTTGGTGATTTTTTCACTGTTTCTTTTCGAGTCATCTCGACTCCTAGGTGTCGGTAGGGATGCCCGGCTTCAAGCCATGCGACATCTGTGGTCGAATGATGTCGATCACAGACCCGCACTTAGAGTGTCTCTACTGTCTCGGCCGAGACCACGACACGAAGTCATGCCCTGACTGCTGGGCCTTACACCAAAAGGCTTTGCGAGAGCGGTCTCGAAAGCTCCTCGAGGTCCGGCAGTCGGCTCCGCGCCGCACCAAGCCCCGGTCCCGTGAGAGGTCGAGGGGGCGGTCGCGGAGCCGCCGCCGGTCGTCTGAGTCCAAGTCTTCGCACTCCTTGGGTAAGTCGAAGCACAAAAAGTCTAAAAAGCATCATCGCTCTAAGACTTCGCCTCGCCGGTCTCGCGACTCGGCTGAGGCCCCTGTCGGCACCGGCCCCGGACGTGCCTGTGGAGCCGCCCCCGCATTACCTGTCCTTTCCGGGTTCGGGGGCGACTCCGGCCCAAATACAGGAATTCCTGTCGCCCATGGCCCGCCTCTTCGGGCCTCAAGGTCCCTCCGGTGCGCCTTTGGGCGCCGCGGGCCCTGATGGGGTTGCTCCGGCGTCGCCGACGACTCCGGTCCCGGCGTCGCCCGTCCCGCCAGCCTTGATCCCGGCCTCGGCTCCGGCCCCGGCCTCGATCCCGGCTCCGGTGGTACCGCAACCCCGATCGACGCCGGTTGACCTAACCACGCCTCCGCCGGCGCCGATGTCCCCGGTGCCGTTCATGACGCTGCCCGGGGTTCCGGGCGTCGTCGTTCCCCGGTTCTCTCCGGTTCCGGACATGGAGCCGGACCGACGTCGCTGGACGCCGGCCCCGGCGCCGATGAGACACCTTGGGTCCCAGATGTCCCTCCTCCTCCATATTTTGAGCCAGAGGAGGACCAGGAGAGCTGGGAGGGGTCGGAAGACCCTCTCACACAGCAGTGTGAGTATGATCAGGACTGGGCAGAGGAACTTGGGGATGCCAGTGGTCTGGACACTTCTCCTGTCTCTGGCATGCTGTCTCCTCCTTCCGTGGCTACGGAGGAGGGAGCAAATTTCACAACGGTGTTGCGTAGAGCAGCTGGAGCCTTGCACCTCCAATTGCCTACTGTGGCTGTCAGGACTAACCTCCTGAAGGAAGTGCTTCAGCCGGCAGCTACCTCCTCGGAGCCATTGCTGCCGTTTAATGATGCACTGTCTGACGTTCTTTTGGGCACCTGGTCCAAGCCCACCACAGGGGCTCCTGTGGATAGGAACGTGGCCCGACGCCATCGCCCTGCTCCGGGCGACCCCTTGTTTCTCTCTCAACATCCCACCCCCGAGAGCTTAGTTGTCCAAGCCTCTGCCTCCCAAACCGCCTTCCCTACCGCCCCTCCGGATAGGGAATCCAAACGCCTGGACCAATTTGGGAAGGCCTTTTCTTCCTCCAGTGCTGGCTTGCGGTCCGTCAACACCGCTTGCCTTTTGGGCCGATATTCCCACTCTCTGTGGGATTCGGTGGCGGCCGTTTTGCCCCAGTGTTCTGAGGAGGTCCAGACACTGCTTACCCGCACCATTGCGGAAGGTAGGTATGCGGCAAAGTACACCATACGTTGCGGCCTTGATACCGCCGACTCGCTGGGCAGATCGCTTGCAACGACGGTGGCGCTGCGTCGCCACGCCTGGCTGAGAACAACTGGTTTCTCGGGTGATGTCCAGAATACACTCATGGACATGCCCTTTGATGGAGTCGGTCTTTTTGGTTCCAAAGCAGACCATGTGCTGGAGCGTTTTAAGGACTCACGGGCTACTGCCAAGTCCCTGGGCCTTTCTGTTGTGCGCCCTCCGCTAACCTCTGCTTTTCGCCCCTTTCGTGGCCACGGAAGGGGCGCCCAGTCACGTCCGCTGCCCAGCCACCGGCCCGTGCAGCAAGAGTCTTCGCGTGGCCGAGGACGTGGCTTCCGCCGTGGCGGATCGGGCAACCAGCGTGCGGGTCAGGCCACCAACCCCGCCCCGTCCGCGGCCTCCATGCCCTCCTAGTCCTTCCTTTCAGGTGCACAGCACGCCAGTAGGGAGCAGGGTCCGCCATCACCTTCACCGCTGGCGTGCCATCACCTCGGACAGGTGGGTCTTGGACATTGTCCGAAGGGGCTACTCCCTCCCCTTCGAGACCACCCCCCCAGCCATGCCACCTCAATTCCACCGCATGTCAGGGGATCACTTGGTGCTTCTGCAGAAGGAAGTCACGGCCCTCTTGGCCAAGAGGGCCATCGAGCATGTTCCGACCCCAGAAGTAGGACGTGGTTGCTACTCACACTACTTTCTGGTGCCCAAAAAGGACAAGGAGGACATGTGTCCTATCTTGGACCTCCGGAACGTCAATCGCTTCCTCCAGAAGGAGAAGTTCAAGATGCTCACCCTAGCTCAGGTCTTGACTGCCCTCGACCCTGGAGACTGGTTGGTAGCGTTGGACTTGCAGGACGCTTATTTTCACATCCCCGGCCCACCGGCGTTACCTGCGGTTCACGGTAGGCCTCGAGCATTTTCAGTTCACCGTGCTCCCCTTTGGCCTTACAAGTACCCCTCGGGTGTTCACGAAAGTGATGGCGGTGGTCGCAGCTCATCTGCGCCGGGCAGGGGTTCCAGTCTTCCCCTACCTCGACGACTGGCTGCTGAAGGCGGGCTCGTCCCAGGCAGTCATCTCCCACCTCCAGACTACGGCCGAACTCCTGCACTCGTTGGGGTTCTCCATCAATGTGCCGAAGTCGCATCTGATTCCTTATCCACAGCTCCTTTTCATCGGAGCAGTTCTGGACACGACGCAATTTCGGGCCTATCCTCCCGAACGGTGAGTCCGGGATATTCAGGCTATGATTCCGATCTTTCAGCCTTTATCCTGGGTTTCGGTACGGATGACCCTGAGGCTGCTGGGCCTCATGGCCTCCTGCATCCTGCTGGTCGATCATGCCAGATGGCATATGCGGGCTCTGCAGTGGGACCTGAAGTTCCAGTGGGCGCAGCACCAGGGCAACCTGTCCGATCACGTCCAGATCTCGGAGGGACTGCAAAACAGTTGCAGTGGTGGCTCTCGAACCGGCAATGGGTCATGGGCAGATCCCTCTCCCTTCCCCAGCCAGAGCACACAGTTGTGACGGACGCGTCCCTTCTGGGATGGGGCGGTCACATGGGAGAGGCGGAGATCAGAGGCCTCTGGTCTCCGGCGGAGTCCCGGCTCCATAGCAACCTTCTGGAGCTCCGGGCGATCCGACTTGCACTCAAGGCATTCCTTCCCTCTGTCAAAGGGAAGGTAGTGCAGGTGTTCACAGACAACACCACCGCCATGTGGTACTGCAACAAACAAGGTGGGGTGGGGTCGTGGACCCTCTGTCAGGAGGCTCTGCGCCTCTGGACATGGCTGGAACATAAGGGCATGTTCCTGATGGTTCAACACCTGGCAGGTTCCCTCAACGCCAGGGCGGACTAACTCAGCCGCAGGTGCATGATGGATCACGAATGGCGTCTTCACTCGGAAGTGGCGCAAGGACTCTTTCTGCAGTGGGGAGAGCCTTGGTTAGATCTATTCGCCACCGACGAGAACGCGCAATGTCATCAGTTCTGCGCGTTGGAATTTCCAAGGCGGCACTCGCTCGGTGACGCTTTTCGTCGCGAGTGGAGTTGCGGTCTGTTGTACGCCTATACCACTTCTACCCAGAATGTTGAAGAAGATTCGGCGCGACCGGGCCCAAGTCATCCTTGTGGCTCCGGACTGGGCTCGAAGAGTTTGGTATCCCGAGCTACTCAGTATGAGCGTCGATCCCCCGATCCGTCTGCCTCTTCGGGAGGATCTTCTGTCGCAGCAGCAGGGGACGGTCCTCCACCCGAACCTGTCCAGCCTCCACCTGCTTGCGTGGAGATTGTGCGGCGGCAGTTGATTCCTTTCGACTTGCCTCCCGAAGTTTGTGATGTAATTCTGGCAGCCAGGCGTCCCTCCACTAAGGTGGTATACTCCTGCAGGTGGAACAAGTTTGTGGATTGGTGCACAGCAAAGGCTGTGAATCTCCTCTCTGCCCCTCTTTCTGAGGTTCTTCTGTTCCTTCTTTCCCTGGCCCAACAGGGTTCTGCCCTGGGTACCATCAAGGGCTATCTTTGTGCCATCTCGGCCTTCCTCAGGCTTCCTGATCAGCCCTCCCTTTTCAAGTCCCCTGTTGTTAACAGGTTCCTAAAAGGCATTACACACCTCTTCCCTCCTGTTCCGTTTGTGATGCCTCAGTGGGACTTGAACTTGGTTCTTACCTTTCTCATGTGCGCTCCCTTTGAGCCTCTACATAACTGTCCTCTTCGTCTTCTGACTCTCAAGACAGCCTTTCTGGTAGCCATCACCTCCGCTCGGCGGGTGAGTGAGCTCCAGGCTCTATCTTGCAAACCTCCCTTTCTGTCTGTCCATCCAGACAAGGTTGTTCTTAGGACGCGTCCGTCCTTCTTGCCAAAGGTGGTTACTGCCTTCCACATTGGGCAGACCATCACTTTGCCCACCTTCTTTCCGCCTCCGCATCCTTCCAGAGAGGAAGAGGCTCCACCGTCTGGACCCAAAACGTGCGCTTTCCTTTTATATCAACCGCACACAACACTTCCGGGTGGATGACCAGCTCTTTGTTGGCTACGTGGGCGCCAAAAAGGTCGGGGGTGCACAAGAGAACCATCTCCCGCTGGGTAACCTTGTGTATCAAAGCCTGCTATTCTTTGGCTAAGAAGGAGCCTCCTGTTGGGCTGCGTGCCCATTCCACCAGGGCAACGGCTGCTACCACGGCTTTAGGCCGCGGTGTTCCGCTGCAGGATATCTGTCAGGCAGCTACGTGGGCCTCGCTGCACACATTTACAAAGCATTACTGCCTTGACAGTCAGGTCCGGAGGGACGGCTTCTTTGGCCGTTCTGTTCTCCGGGACTTCCTTGTCTGATCTTTGTTCGCAGACCCACCACCGGGGTTGGTATTGCTGGGGTATCTATTCTAAGGTAAGGAATCTGTCACTAACGTGTCTCTTTCAGATGCACAAGTTACTAACTTGTGTAACGATATATCTGTAAGAGACAGTAGTTAGTGACAGATTCCTACCGCCCACCCATCCTCCCCGTTCTGCGAACTGATTTCTAGGGTTAAGGACATTTCTTTCAGGGCCCTAGTATTTTTCAGACACCTATGTCAGCTTCTTGCATGGCTCTGCGTTCCTGGCGCGGAAAGTCGTGTACAGAACTGACGTCAGCGCACAGGGGCGGCGTCTAAGTACTGCCCAGGACGTCATCCCGGCGATCACGACGCCGACGATGGACGCGGAGCTGCACGACGCCGCCTACCGGCGCGCAAGGGTACTGCTACGCAAAAACTTTCCGGATCCAGCCTGACGCCTGGGGATATTCTAAGGTAAGGAATCTGTCACTAACTACTGTCTCTTACAGATATATCGTTACACAAGTTAGTAACTTGTGCTTTAAAGTTCTGCACACCATATCTTATTGGTGTTACCTTAAAACATTTAAACCAAAATAACACTTCTCAATTATTAGTTCTTAAAATAAATAAATAAAAAGGAAGACTTCCAGCGTGTCAATTCCCAAAATGTATTGAAATAAGTAGTGTGTGAAAGGGTTAAGGATGTGGGATCAAGGGTTTGGGATATGCAGTTAGTGTTGTGCATAGGGGTTATGTGGTAGGTTTCAGGGTGCAGACATCAAAGGTTAAGGATCTGGAATGTAGGTCTAAGGGTTGGGGTATATAACTATGGGTTTGCAGTTGGGGGTTTATAGTATATAATGTATGGGTTAAGGGTTGTTGTGGAGAGTATGGCATTGGGGGCACACAATGAAGGATTTGTATCTTGTGTTAGGGTTTGGGGTACAGCGTTAATGATATGGGGTTAGGGTTAAAAGACTAGGATAAACGGTTATGAACACAGGATTAAGAGTATGGGGTTAAGGGTATCTTGCGTACAGTTAAGGGTATAGCGTTTGGGCGACAGGAGTTTAGAGCTTAACAGTTGAGACTATAGGATTAAGCCGTGTGATTATATTTATTTAGTGTCCAAGTTGGAAATGTTTCATTTGAGGTCTCTTGATGGTTCATTTTAGCCTATTTGTCCTTAATTTATTTCTGTTAAACACACTTGAATTTCAGTGATGCCGTTCAGTATTAAAAGCAAAAGACACACAATTGATGGACGGAATGCAGAACAAAACATTTGCCCCCAGTCAAGAGATCTGGGTTAAATCCATCATTCCTTTGCTCACCATGCCACCCCAGTTTACACCTGGCCATATGCAAATCAGTCTTGACCCTATGCCTCATGGGAACAGTCCAGCCCGAACTGCCAAGCCAGGTCCTCCCTGGACCAGAAACGAGCATCCTAGGACCGGTTTCGGGGTTTCACCCCTCATCAGCCAGGATAGCTTGAATCCAGTGGCACAGTGAGCCCGGGACCCACGTTTGGGCATACCCGGCGTACTTAGGGCGAGAAAGCAAAAGACACACAATTCTTCTGTTTCTCAGTTAAAAATGGAATTTACAAGACGTATCTTGGTTCACATTTAAAAAATACTTGTAGTTACTTCACGAACAACATTCACATCCTTCTTTAATCATGTTAGCCTCGGTTTAGGATTGTTTGAGAATAAATTGTGTTAAGTATATGCTGTCATCAAGACTGTGTGCAGGCACATTTATGTCTTCATTTTTTCTCAAAACAGGAACAGTCCTCATTAGAAGCAACAATGGCCAACTGATGCTGGTGTCTCAACAGGCTCTTGCCCGAGCTCAAGCCCAGTTCCAGAGTAGCCCAAGTCCCCGACTGGTAGGAACTGCAGAGACCCCTAAAGTAAGATAATATACTATACAAGTATTGTGAGAAAAATGCATTTTAGATGCCATACTTGCGAAAAGATCACTTTTGGGTGAATTCTGTCAACAAGAGAGATTGCATGTGCTTGCTTCCTTCTAAATTTATACATTTCCATTTAAAAATAATGAAAAACTTAGCATCACATTTCAGAGCTAGTTTTACTTTTCTGTTTGTAAATATTTAGGTGCACAATCCACATCTTTTTACTCTCCTCACACCGTACTGTTCCTTCTCTGTCAACTGTACGCAGGCTCTGTAGTGAAAGTATTACTTTCAAAGTTGTTTTACACATTGAGTCTTGCAAGAAATAGCTGCTGACTATTCCAAAACAATGGTTTAGCAGTGACTGCTTATAAGAAACTCTTCAGTGGCTGAAGTCATCATTGGAATTAAGATGTAGGTTTCGGCTTAATTCCCCTTCTTTGCTTCAAAGACAGTCTCTAGATCATTTCGGACAATGTTCGCCATGTGAAATTATCTGACTATGTAATTTGCTGTTCGAAAGTATTATGCAGTCATATCATGTGTACCTAGCTGCTTGCACTAACTTTACCCCAAACTGTTCAGGCAACATGGGTGCTCTGGCTTACCGATGTGTCATCTCCCATGTAATGTGATTCTACGCTTTATGTTGACATCCGCGATTGTATGTCTCAATAACTGACAAAATAAGGAAAAAGTATTTAGTCACTATAGCATCAATCTTCTGAAGCAACGTCTAAACCATTCATCTAATAGCTGGTTGCAAATCTGGTTCCTGTGTGCAAACTAGATGACACGCGTATCACCATAATTCTGCTATGTTTGGGGAGGATGCGGGAAGGTTGTATGATAGAGGTACGACTGGATAAACCATGCGTGCTTCTACCTCGCAGCCTAAACCACGAATGCGTCTTAACCACGGATTCCTTTACCATGCATGCCTTTACCACGTATAATTTAATGGTAAAGGCATGAATGGTAAAGGGGTATGTGTGGCTAAGGTAGCGATTCCTCTCTCCCCACCTGAAGCTAAGCTACAAACCCCAACCCCCTCCCCACCCAGAGTTCTAAATACCCCTACCCCCTCCCTAACCCTTAAACACTACCTCGACCCCCCCCCCCCCTTCAACCCCTTGCGCTCTCCCTACAACTACCCCAACCCCTTCCACTGCACTTAGGCAAACCCATATTTTAAAAAACTACACGACCGCCCTCCCCAAAGCCCTAAAAACTACCCCGACTACCCATTCCCCACAGCCTGTCCTGAGGCCTAATACCCTAACCCCTTATTAAAAAAAAAACTAGCCAGACCCAGCCCACAAAACTACCCCCTTCCCCCCCCCGCAGCCTACAAAACTACCCCAGAAATAGAGCCCTACCCCACTTAACTCACTGTGGATCTCTTCCTGCGAGGTCTACCTGCTTCCGTCCAATGCAGCCAGCAGCTAGACCGCGCATAGCCTTAACCATGCATACGCGTGGTTAAGGCAAGCATGGTTTAGCTTGCGGAGTCGGAACACTCGTGGTTTAGACCGTGGTGTTCCGACTGTTCCCTGTGTGGGAATGGCCTTGTCATAGCTATGTCTGCTGTGAAATGGGGCATGATTGAAGATGCTTTTAAGTTAAAAGTCAATGTTGACGCCAGTAAATGACTGAGTGAACTACCTTGTTCTGCCAAATCATTTTCCACGCGTTTTGGCTTTGTTTGCAAATACTGTAACAATTGATGATCTTAAAATCTTACCTCAGAAATGTTGGTCCATTCCCATGCTTAAGTAGCACCATTAGCTAAACCAGCACAGAAACTGATATTAGTATTTTTTGACTAGTCGCACAGGTGACTAGTGTATGGGAGAAGTAGTCCTGGTAAAAGAGAAAATGTGCACCGCATATAACGAACGTCCTGGAAGTGCAACATAGAAACTAATTTTTGAAACATTAAGCAGTGATCTTGTATCCTCTTTTAGGAATGATGAAAAACATTAATATCAACTGTTTATTCTTAATTGATGCAGACGTCGACTATTCCTTATTACTGTATTTTGAGTCATGTAATGCTAATGCCTCCCTTAAGAAGGTTGTATCGGAATTGGTGTTCAGGAGGCTCTGCAGGTGCAGAGAAGGCTTTCCTTGACTTCTAAAGGACATTTAAATGTGCTTTTTTTTTTTTTAATAACATGGATTGCGTTTTTCTCTTCATTCAAAGATTGTGGGGAATAATTTACTGACGAAAGTATCCTCCCCATCGCCCACTACTCCAGGAAACTCTGTGTCCTCCACTGTTCAAAGAACATCAGTTACACAGGTAATCCCCCATGCCTTTTGGCAGTCTTTGATGCTTAAAATCTGCCTGTTGAATAATTTTCTTAATGGAAATATGAAAGAGTAGCTTGATATGTCATTCACTATTTAAATGACAATCCTTTGCTTTTTGGTATCAAGCTATAACCAAGAAGGCATTCTGTGTGAATCCAGGTTATATTATTCCTAAGATTGGCAGTGATAACCTAGCCATTGATCTGCCTAGAAGTTCTATGCTGGGGCAGATACCTTAACTTCATTAGTACAGCCCAGGTGTGTCTAATCCTTGTGTTGGCCTTTTTGCTTGTGTAGAATTGGTATATCTATAGAATTTGGGGTAACTCTTCGCTGCGCCAACCATAAATGGATCACGGTTAATATTGGTTTATCTAACTGAATAAGTATAAGCACTGAAGCAAAAGTTATTTATTTCTTGAAGTAAGTATAAAGGTGAGAATATTTTATATTGTAGGTTCTCGAAAAGACATACATCCCTATGATCTACAAACAAAACAGCCGACTTTCATTTCTTTGTGGGTCTGTATCCCACATTAGGGCACAAGCAGAATCTGTGAAAACGTACAAACTCTTTATTTTGCATCCTCAATCTTAAATATTCCCTTAACTCAGTGGCTCAAAACTTAATTCTCCCAGTGGCCTTTTTCAAGAATATATCCTAATGCAGAAAATCAGAAATAACATAGATGGTTGGTTTCTTCTCTATTATTGTATGATCATAAATGTACCTATATGGAGCTCCCTCATCCAGGTACTTACTGGTGTAACCAGTTCCCTGTTCTCCAGACTACTTGCATGCCCTGGGCCAGCTGCTAGGTCGAAAGGAGTCGTAAAATGTCAAGTTTAAATTCAGTGGCATCACTGTCCATTCCTAAGCCCTGACCATTTGAAGTGTTCATTTACATCCTTCTTAAGTCCTTTGTCTCTGTGTAATAGAAGCCATTCCTAGCTGTCAGTTGCTTAACCTGTTTGCTTTTGCACTTATATCCTCTTTTCTGCATTCACTCACCCCTTGCACTTTTCCTTAATGTACTGATAAGGTACCACAGCTCTTGTTATAATGGTACATATGGTGGAGGTTGTTCGCTTCAGCCTATTTTGGAGTTGCAATCACAAGTATTCTTAAGGCTAGCCAACATGTATCCACCTTTAAGTATATGGTTCCACAGTACTGAATCAATAACTGAATGGTCTGCTTCTCATACCACTTGCCTTCAAGTATCTGATTTTGGTGACCAGTTGTATTGGTATATAGCTACCTCAAGGCATTAGTGAAGTTTATGATGAAGCGTTTTGAGAAAAAAAGCCTAGAGCTGGTGTTTAAAATTATCTGTGACCTTAAGACTAATTCTGCCGGTACTTACACTCTAGGGTAGGGATGTTCATTTTCCTTAAAAATAAAATAAATAAAGCATCACTGAATATGAAGATAGCCAGTGGCTGATGTGGGCTGAATCCTTCCCCTGTGCTGCAGGCAGAAGCAAACTGTGGATGACACTTGAACAGACCAGTGGATGCAGAAAGCTCACGAAAATCCCCTTTTATGTATACCTATGCATATGTGATTTTATTATGAATATTTTTGAAAAAATTAAACTAGCCAGCCTGCTAAAGCTGATTCTAGGCCTGGCTTAAACATTTAATTATTCCTTGCTGATTAAAATCTGAGAAATGATGAACATTTCAGGGTGCTAACAACATCTTGTTCAGTAGCCCGGCATGCTGATCTGTTGTATTTTCAAAATGGGTGATGTGTATCAGTCTTGTTTCTTTACAGTGTTTTATTTTGAATAATGATACTTTCTTTTCCTTAAAATTTCCGATGTGTTCTTAAACAGAAGTTAATAAAACATTTGACCCTTTATACAGTGCTGTCAAATGAGCAAATCAGTTTGCAAGATTAGTTGTCCAACGACAAATGTGATAACCGTTTTGTGAAATGCATCCTTCTGTAGTGAAGGGAGTAACTACACTGTGGATATCATGGCAGTACAAGAGTCCTGCTCATCAGCAGTGAGGAAGTACCTTTTCATTAGTGAGCCATACAGTTTTGATGTGACGGCCCAAGATTAGTGAGGTCAATCTTTTTCCTTTTTTTAAGCAGATTTAACAATTAACACCCATGATGAGGGTGGGAGGGTATGACTATACCGAAACATATAGCGGAAATGGTGGGTAAGGGCTACTACAAAATTCTGTACCTCACCTATGCAGTTTATGCAAATTCACCCTTGTTCCTTAATAATGTTTGAGAGAGGAAGATTACCCGTTGGCCATTATGAATGGCCTTTATAAGTCTAGGGAACCAGAACAAATGAGCAAATTTATGATGGAGCATAAAGGATTTAGCCAAATAAACTTCTGGCAAGAAGTCCTGCTTATTTGAGGGCTTTCTTAGTTTGCTTTTGCTTCCCGGTAACCTCCTCATTCGCAAGAAAGCAAGACCTTTACAAGTGAAATGCAAGCAATTTGGTGCTTAAAATTTAGATTTTTTTGTTTTGTGACTTCGCAGAAGGACATATTTGTTTTTAAATGTATTTGTATTTTTCTTTAGTCAACAGGTCCAGTCGTTAATGTCACAGTGTCGACTGCTCGTCCGAGTGCTACTGCTGCTGCAACTCCTGGCACACTTGTCTCCATTGGCACAGCAGCGACTACTGGTGTGAATGCAACCACACCAAGTCCTGCAACTGCTGGCCCTTCTGTTGCTGCTCCAGCACCCGTGACTTTTGGAATGCCTGCAAATTCTCGGATTCCTTCTGCTTTAGGAACACCTGTTACCACCCTAACATCTGTTACTGTTGGCATGCCTAACGCTACTCAAACTTCTATAAATGGAATGCCTTCTACTACACAGACATCTCGGTCTGTGATGCCTACTCCTACCTCTGTTTGCACACCACCCACTACTCGGACGCCTTTGACTGTTGGCATGTCTCCCTTTACTAGGACTCAGAGCGCACCTCTGGTTACTCGGACACTTGAGACTGTTGCTACACTTCCCATTACTCGGACACCTATGACTAGTGACCCACCTTCCATTACGGGAGCACCTCTGAATGTTACTACTCCTACATCTGCACAGATACCTGTGATGACTGGTGCACCTGTGACTGCTCTGCCTGCGGTGACTCCGTTTTCTCCTACTTCTACCACAACTGCTACTATTCTGACGTCTACAGTTGCTGGTGACACTCCAAACCCCACTCGTATGTCTATCACTATTGGCACACCTGTTGCTACTGGCACCTCTTCCACAGTTGGCACATTTACTACAATTGGGAAGACTGACCCTCCTAGCATTCCCGCCACGGTTCCGACACCAGACTCAGTTGACAGCCCTTCTAATGCAGTGCCGGTTTCTCTGGGCTCCACTGCCAGTGTCGGTGTGTCAACCTCTCTGGTCACCCCTGCCATAGGTGGGAACACTTCCTTTATTGGCACATCTGCTGTGCAGGGGGTGCCACCATCTCGTAGCACTTCTGCCACCGCTGGGTTGCCAGCATCTGTTGGTACTTTTTCCACTGTTGGTATACCAACTACGTTTGTGTCTACAACAGTTAGGATGCCCCTTCCTCTCTGCACCACTGCCATGGTTCGGATGCCTGTTCCTCTTGGCACCACGGCCACTGTTCGGGTGCCAGCTCCGCTAGCTGCCCCTTCCCTGTTAAGAGCACCAGCTGTTCTCAGCACCACCTCCAAGGTTCTGGCACCAGCCCCCCTTGGCACGACAGCTGTAGTTCAGTCATCAGTCCCTCTCGGTGCACCAGCCACCCTTGCCGCAGTTCGGACAACAGCTTCCCTTTGCACCTCTCCTGCTGTTCGGGTGGCAGCCCCTTTGGGCATCCCAGCAACTATTCGAATGCCAGCCCCTCTGTGCAACTCTACCACAATTGGGATTCCAGCCTCTCTTGGCACTCCTGCAGCTAATCTGACGTCTGTGTCTGTGTCTCCTGCTGCTGGAAGACCTTTGACTGTTGGCATGCCAACTGCTATTCAGATTCCTGCAACATTTGGTATGTCTGCTGGTACTAGGATGTCTTTCACCATTAGCACTCCGACTTCCTCTGGTACCCCACTTACCATAGGCTTGTCTGGAGCTGTTCGAAACCCTGTCCCTCTTGCCAGTAGTACCTCAGTTGGCACAGCAGCTCATTCATTCATTCCTACAACAGTTAGCGTGCCTACAGCCATTTGTTTGCCTGTAACTGTTGGCACCCCTGGTGTTACCCGAATGCCCATGACTGTCACCACGGCTGCCCATCCTGGGACACCTGTGATTGGCAGCACACCTTCTGCCAACATGAATCCAACTCGGTTTGCAGCACCGGCAACCCAGAAAGTCGTCTCTGTCAAGACAGAAGCCCCTAATGCAACACCGGCTGTTCAAACTTCAAACTCCTCTGTAAGTTTTACTTTATCTTCATATAAGATGTTATTCATAGAGAACTATCACCAGTTATTCTCGGTCTCTGTATATGCATAGTCCTTATTTTGCCAGTGATATTTACAATTTATTTGACTAGTCGTTTTTTAACATGCTTAATTGAGTGATAAGTTTGTTTAAAAGTGGTATGATGTGACAAAGGCACTCTGGGTTACTACATTTTGAGGTGCGTGAAGGGCATTATCTAACAATTGCCTCAATAGATGTTGAGGGGGATGCGGGTGGAGTTAAATGTGAATATGTGATGTAATAGATAGTTAAATGCTTGACAGTCATTTGTCTACAGGTGTGATTTCATGGCTGGAATGAATGAAGTGAGAAGTGATATCATGCAAGCTGAAAACAAGACAAAAGGGCCCTTTTTTTTTTTTTTTTATCCCTCCAGGGTACTTGAAATCCGTTAGTCCACTGAGATCCTTTCTATATTCTTCACCAACAGAACACAGCTGTGTAGGACAAATGGGAAGGCACACAAAGTGTACCCCCATTAGTAGTAGAGGGTGGTTATTTTCCTCTCACCAAAGCTGTGGTGATAATGATTGGTTGTGGCAGCTAAGAATCTAGTGATGGGCGGAGGCCTTGTAACATTTTGATGTGGGAGAGATGTCTATTGACCTTACAAGTAAGGTTTAATAAAAGCAGTTCTCATGGTGCCGTCTGTGCAGACTTTTGAAATTTGCAGAGTGAATGGCAGAGTAAAATAAATCAACACTTCTGTAATCTCTGTATGAAGGACTTCTAGACTTCAGTCAATATTCATAGACATACGAATGGATGTAAAACTGGATGCCAAAATGAATGGTGAAATGGAGAACGTCTCATTCCTGAGCCACTTACCACAACAGGAAATTTCAACACCTAAGCATTTCAAATCATAAATGAAGAAGCACTGAAGTGTAAATAATGTTGAAGCCTAGAAAAACTAAGGCAATTAAAAATGAGAAACCTCAAGAGCATAGTTCACAAAACCTAATCTGGGACATTCTTGTAGGGTTCTTAAGATTGCAGTGAATCTGTCAATCCCACTGAAGAGATAAATATGTTAATAGACCCAGAATATGTGTTGGAAGAATATATTCATGATTAATACATCCCATGTTCGCACACATTCAAGTTTGAATATCTTTTTGAAGGAGCCTGTCTAGTCCAGTCCATCTGATGATGAAGGAAACTGCAATGCTGTTATACAGAGCTGTTCTTTTCTTTTAAATAAGTACTTATTGATTTTTCAGGTGTAATGTTCATTGTGTAAATATACACAATCAGAAGAAAAAATTTTAAGATTTTTTATGGATGTTTTAATGTTTGTTGGTGAAAGAATTAACATTATGCAATGCAAACTGTAATTCGGATGCACCATCTAGTTAAACAGCCACATTCTGGTTTTAAGAACCCTTCTCTATCATTAGCCTAGCCTAGATTATATTATCAGCCACTGCACTCTTATCTCTGAAAAAGCCCATGTACGGTAAAAAGCTGCCTCCTTGTGTCTACATCTGGGGGCAGAAGGTGTTGAAGTTTGAGTATTTCTTCTCTTTCCTCCTCATGGCAAGGTATGTCCTGTGGAGGAAATTGAATTGTATCAGTTTAAATTTTAGCTTTAGAAACAGTTTGGGCGTGAGTCTCAAAACGAGGTACCACTTCTCATACCTCATTTCCCTCCCTATGTCAGTCATACATTTTCCCTGTTGGTCCATAAATGACCACTTCAGTCTTTAGTGTCCTATCTAGCCTAGTCATGACCTTTCTCCTGAACCCCAGTGTCAGTAACTTGCGTAATACATGGGTTTACAGGTGGGTCTCAGTCTTCCTTATCCTATGTTTCTTGAATTACAGCAACTATCTTCCCATATATAAGGAATTTGCCCAGTTTCTAGAAGTAATTCATGGAAGGGTCAGAGGGTATCTACATCATTTGAACAAACAAACTTCCGCCATGGGCCGAGTGGTCAAGACACGTTTCCAGTCATTACCATGTAATCCTGGTAGGTGCTAGATTTTGAAGTTGAGAGAAAATGTCGCAACAGGCTGAGTCTTTGCACAGTATCTATCCAAGCATTGTTTGACTACTGTCTGTAGGTGCAGCACATTACCTCTCACATCTCTCGGCTTCAGTAATCACTGTTTACCTGTCTGGTTTGGTAGCATTTAGTTTCCACTAAATGGGTCCCAACAATCCACTTGGGTGCCAACTGCAGCTGTGCCACTTCATAAGAGTTCAAAATCGGGAACCCTCAAGCGCCCCTATTCCATGGGCCGACCGCGTTTACTCGAGGTGACCCTGTGTCGTCCAGTGTTTTATATTAAATCGGTGAATTCATAGTCTAGGTCTCTGAAAAGGGTCCTGACGGAAACAAAAATCCCAGGATGTATAAAAGGCATGTTACAACCGCCACTTGACCAGGGAGTGTCAACCCTTTGAAAGTGTCCTCCAGAAGGCAACGCCCTCCTCCCCCCCCCTTCACAACTTAACTGCTCTGCCTTATTTTACCATCTGTCTAATACACGATGTATTTCTTTATCCCTAGATATTCACACATTCTCGGTGATGGCTCCAGGTATCAGGAACAACTTAACTCTTAGTCTGATGCCTCTCTACAATTCCTGATCTTATTTATGGGAAGAGCTGGATTTATCTTCACATCATTTACATAAAGAAGTATCTATTGCATAAATTGATTAGATCTGTGGTGTCTATTGTAGCGTGGTATTGTTTCTACCTTTGTACTGCATTAGGTTGGCTACGAAGGCAATCAGCAATTTAAATATGAGTGAACAAAGGAGCACCCCTCTCACTTTCTCCTCTTTATGGTTTTGATAATTCTACCTTTGTGAGCTCCAGCCGGTGGATCAAGTGTACAATAAAGTAATACATGTCAACATGCTCTTCTTAAAACCTAGATTTCAGCACAGCAAATATATACTTCCAACTTATGAAATCGAAAGCTTTTTGAATATCCGCTGTCAGTACTGCTGCCCTTGAGCATGGTTATGGGAGCTTCCATGAACCAGAATATTCAGCTGATATTAGACAAATCTACTTTGGTCGTGGTGGATGATGGAGGGCAGCAAAAACAATTAACTGGTTTCCAAAAATTAATAATCTGTTTTATATCAACAGGGGACTGAAGGACTGTCCATGCAGAGTTTTTTGATCCAGGTCTGGGCAAAGATTATTGGTGCATTTCTTGTTGAGCATAGTAGTATTTCTTTTTCAGTAGCAGTTGTTTATAATCAAACAATTTAGGCACTAAAAAGCGCACAAGTTGCATAAAATTAGATGTCGTCCTTCGGACCCTGAGATCCCACCCCTGGCCAGTTCAAGTATTGCTTTCCTCCCCTCTTGAATGGTTAATGGAGCTTCTAGGGCTTCCACATGTTTACGTTCTATAGAGTCTAAAATCACTCTTACACTGCAGTGCTCCAGCAGGTCTGATACCTATTTTTTTCACTGTGTAGATCTGCATAATCATTGAGGATCACTAGCTTTGTCTCCTGCTGTGTGTGAACTACCTGTCCAGCCTTATTGTTTATGCTGGTAATTGGAGATCCCCCTTGAATCTGGTCTTAGCAGGCATGCCAAAACTCTGAGCCTTCTCCCCTTGTATTTCTTAGCTGTGTATGGTTTATAGTCGACGTAAAACAGTCTTGCCAGAATAACTACATATCACTCCCTCCATTGATTCAGCTAGCCTGTAACTGTGGTGTCCTGTCCAGCAGTTACCTGTAGTGGTCAAAAACGTTTTTCTAGGGCAACCATCTAATACTCTGACCTCAGCTCGCTACTTTAAATGCCTCACACACTGAGGCAGTCCTGCTGCTTTCTGAAAAGCCCTATTACTTGGTGACACCAAGATTTACTACTTGTTCTAATATGGCCCAAGAACATACTCTTCATCAGAGGATTATAATTGGAGCCAGTTTTCAGAATTAGTGAGTCTATACAGTGAACATATGTAGTGCAGAACATATTAACTAGCCGTACATGTACGTCACGCACAAATGGAGTAGAATAGGGGTGGTTTGTGTGGGGATGGAGGGGTCAGGACGTGAGAGGTCAGGGGAGGGGGCCCCAGTGGCAGGGATTGTGCTAGGTCCTTGTGCATAGGTTGAACTGCATAGACCTTTAAGAGACCAGGAGGTGCAACTATCTTTGCTAGACAACTTTAAGCAAATACAACCAGATTTGTATTGGTGTTGCTTTAAGGCACACTCCTCCACTCCTATGTTGTTGTTAGATCTGCCTTTTGAGTTTTCCACTCTAAACCACACCCATTCAGATACTTCTGATACCCATTTCTGCGACGTGTCAGTGGATTGTTTGTATACACAAACTAAGTTTTAATTTTCCTTCATTCAGAGAGATTATTTTCTGTGGTTGTCGCATCACAGGCCCACATTAACCACCACTGAGTCTGTTTTACTATCCAGTGCTTCTCTTTAGGTAAGCGGGGTTTCCATTGTTTTGTGTGTTCGACAGTTTAACCGAAGTGACTTCTAGGCCAGGCTCCTTTTCCTGTCTCTGGTTCTTAACCAGTTTGGATTTCCCCATTATCCTTCCTGCTGCTTTGCTGCGTAGAGTGTCTGTTTCAATTGGTAGGGCTATGAACTAAGCCCCATCTAGGATTGCGAAGCACCAGTATTTTGCATGATCAATTGTATCTCCAGTTGTCATTGATCAGGTTTTGCCTTAAGCCCCGATCAGCCTACCACATGAGTAGGTTGAATCCAAGGCAGTGGCAAGCATCTGGGCAAAAGAGTTTCTCAGCTTCTGGCACAATCATCCCTTATACATGCCCTCTAGACCAGTTTGTGTTAGAGGTTCATGAATAGGAGAAAGGGGATGGGTGTTGCTGACAGGTCAAATTTAAAGTTCAAATTATGGGCTATTTTCAGGATTTTATTTGCTCGTCCCTGATTACTCACTTTTATGTGTCAAATCCTATTTTATTCTCGATTGGCGTTAAGAGGGCCTGCTACTGGAGTAGTGTCTGCTACTTGCTGTTTTACCCTCCCCTTCTATCGCAACACCTGGGCTTAGGTGGGCAGTTTAACTCAGTGCGCTGCTGCCTCGGTCACCTCTGGCTTTAGTTGTTCAATCCTCTGTTCTCTGTGGTTACCTCCCTCAGGCTATGCTCTGTTACCATTGCAGCAGCACTTCTGCCAAGGGTTGCTAACCCGTCAAAGGTCCACTGCGTCCCATTCCCAAGAGAGCCTACGATGCCACCTCCTCCAACAGTTACGGTTAACTGCACCCAGAACCGCTGTCGCAGTAGCTGTATCTTTTAGACCATAGGGACTTTTTCCATTGTGGTCACCATCTTGGTTTTGCACTGCTGGGGAGCTTCCGTCCCATTCAAGATGGGTTATATTAATTCTTACCCTGCGCATGTCTGGTGGTTTAACTGTAATCAGTTGTCAATATCTACTCTTGTGTCTGGCTCCTGTCGGAGACGTCTGACGCCATAGCGAAGCTGCCATGCATGATTACTCCTTTAATCGATGCCTCTCTCCTCTTAGGCTCTTTACCACGTTCCTTCAAAGTCTGTATCTTTGCCCTACCCCACCTCCTTTAAAATTAGAAAAATAATTTGACCTATCTGCATTAACCAGCTAAAGCCTTAGAAGAAGACTTCGCAGCCTGACCAAAGTACTTGAAAATATCTGAACTGAATTTTTCAACCCTTGCTAAGACACCTTTGCCATGGCTTCATTATACTTATGTGTTGTATGTAACAATAAAATGTCCAAGGCCATAGAGGGCTTCCTTATCACAATTCTAGGCTTGCCTTGATATGTCTGGTTTTCACCACTGTTGTGTAAAGTCTACTGCTGGATTGAATTAGTGGTGACAAGCTGCAGTTCGGGCCTACTCCTGAACTTGTTCAAATCATTCCTTTCCAAAGAAACGATGCATGATTGGCCCGTTTCTGTCTGAACCTCTCATTGTATATTGATCCTATTTACCCTGACTATAAATATTTTCTTGTTGCCATTCTTGAACTATCCAGAAAGGAAAGCTTTATTCCACCCCAAGCTTATGCTGTTGGCTTGCACATCTCCCTAGGAGTTTGGGGCTCACAAGAACATTTGGGAATTCTCTTGCAGCCCAGATGTACTGAAATACTCCACATTTATAAAACGAAGATCAATTTCCTTGACCCCTGTGATCTGATACCTTGGGTGTGCATTCCTTTTACTTAGTTTAGACACTACACCACCTTCAAGTCTCTGGCTGGATCATGAATTCATAGTTCAGTTCACTCACTATCGGAAGATTCATCTTGCTTGGTCAGCTCAAATACTCCTTTCCTTGTATTTTCAAGAAACTGTGCCATATTGTAAAATGTTCTGTAGTCCATTCAAAGCTCGATTAAGCCAGTGCTCCTGGTTATAATTTTATCAAGAATAACAATTGCATCTCATTCAGAAATTTAAGAAAAGGGTCTCTGATCCTCAAAAGCCCCCACTGGCTGAATGTTT
This sequence comes from Calotriton arnoldi, assembly GCA_963921515.1. Lineage (NCBI taxonomy): Eukaryota > Metazoa > Chordata > Amphibia > Caudata > Salamandridae > Calotriton > Calotriton arnoldi. The sequence continues at coordinate 992,695 of CAWUFW010002575.1, forward strand.
GAGCCAAGATAATTTTTTTAATTCTTGGCCTTGTATCCAGGATTCTTTACTAGGTGGTACCTAGTATCTTTCCTTTACTGCTCGTGACCTGTGCTAATTCATTAGTGGGAGACATTGACTATTTTCACGCAGCCAGCCTGATGGATCTCACTCAGTCTGCCAGCTGGAGTCTAGCTCATAAGATCCAGCCCCCTTGAGATTTCTGCCTAAAACTATCATCTTATATAATAATGGGAATGCCTGCATTGTATTTGCCCTTATACAGCACATGGAGATTCCTCAAAGCTTGGATGTAGCAAAATGTGTTAATGTTATTTTTGTTTATTTCCATAACCAGGAAATGCTGGATAATGTGAAAAAATGCAAAAACTTTCTTGCTACATTAATAAAGCTAGCATCTAGTGGACCGCAAGCCCCAGAGATGGGAAAGAATGTGAAGGCTTTAGTGCAGCAGCTGTTGGTAAGATATTTCTTTACCTTTTTTGGTTGTGAATCATACAAGATCATCCTGTCCTTTTATTTAACTTTATAAGTGTCACTTTGTATGGCTTATGAGAATTTATGAATGTAAATCATTGTTCTCCATAGTGATAGCTTGTTTGCTCCAAAAAGTCATGTTTATTCTACAAACCAGGTGATGCAGTTGTCAGACAAATGGGTAATTTGAGTGCCATTTTCAATAATTCCGTTGTCATTTTAGTGTTTTGACAGCCGCTGATGCCAAAACACATTAGAAGGTTTTGCCCCACATGAGCAAAAGTAAATGATGTATTCTGGTTATATCTTCTTCCTATTTTTGTAATAAGAAAGTAGAACCAGAGTATATTGATGTTGTTTTTTTTAAGATGTACTTTTCCTTGGTATAGCTCAAGGAAGCCCCATTACCCTAATAACATTAAATTGTGGATTTGCATCCAACATGGAAAGGTTTTTCAGCTTCCTTTATATTTGTGGTTGTATAGTCTGATAATTTTATTAGCAACACTTGAAGGATGCATTTTACGATGTGACAAACTTCTGAGGGCAACAGAGGAGCCATCAAAAGCAGCACGCTTGACCTTCACTAAAACAGAAGTGAAGATAACCCAGTCTTATGTAAATTAATTTACACTTGTGTACGTAAGTTTTATTTTGTCCATGCCCATAGAGTACTTCCTGACAGGGGATCATGGATATTTAAGTTGAAAAATAGTTACATAAGTTTAGAATTTTAAAAATGGAAGGCAGATTTTAGATGAAAACGTTTTCAGTAGACCTCTTAAATGTAAAGCAACGGAGATTTCTCATCATATCTCTATGCACCATGCTGGGGCTTTCAAGATATGAGAGAATGACTAACTCGAAGGAGTGAAAGTTAAATGAGAACCAGAGTGAAACAAAGTCTGGTAAATCTGCTTTATTGGAGGACTAATTCATGATTCCGTGATTTAGGGTGAGGCCCATCAGACTCTAAATCTCAAACCTATGAACCACATAGGAATTTGACAAATTAAATCACACAATCAAACAGCCAGAACGGCAGAGTTTAAACTACTAGAACTACTCTCAATTTGAAAATTATTTAATAATCCAAGCATAATTCACATGATTGTCAACTTGAAAAAAATATAGGACTTTTATGACTGAAAATATTCTAAGTGCTCATATGAACAGGCCATGATAAAAGGTTCTCTGAAAAGTGATTCATAACTTTAATGCTGAACAGTCTACTTGTTTTACTGATTTAGAGCTACAGATTGAAACCCTGAAAAGGAAGACATTAGAAAATGGTAGAATAATGTTGATCGTAGTCAACATAACTTTTTTTTAGGTAGCCATAAAAAAAAAGTTGCAAAAACTCAGGGGCTCCCACATCTGCTTTTTTTATTTATCATAATATAACTAAAGTTGTGTTTCTGCATCCTGGAAATATTGCTGGTGTTCAAAACAGCACACATTAGGTACTCTAAAATCTAGTATTTAAACAAGCGTTTGTTTTGTTTGCTTTCCTATGTCTTCCCCTTCAGCTTCCTACCATGTTTTCCTTGCAGGCTTCTTTGTCCTGCTGTCTTTGAATCAATACCATCTGGCCATGAACCCGATCTTGGATGCTTCAGGGGCTTTAAGTGCAGCACCTCTCAATTGCAACCTGCGTGGTCCATGATACACCTACTCCCATCTCTCCTTTGCTCCTAGTCCCCCTCATCTTACATCCTCGTGGTTTGGCACAGCAGTCACAGTTGTGGGTGAATCGTAAATGTATTAGGAGAAGCATGCTATACGTTCATGAGGCCCTTCAGAGAAACTGACTGCTCCTTTTGGAATTTTAGCATGACAACTTTCAAAACAAAGGACATTCTATGGTAGCGTGGCTCATATGGAGCAAAAGGACAATCTGACACCCAGCATTTTAAACTAGTCATACTTGACAACATACAGCTAACGACAACTTCTCAAAGCGGGTTTATGGGTTACTCATTAAGTCTTAACTAAGTGGGAAAGGTATTCCCAAGCATGGGTCCTGTGCTCGCTGGACTCAAGCTAGCCTGTCTGATGAGGGGCGACACCCTGAACCTGGTCCCAGGTTGCTTGTTTCTGGTCCAGGGAGGACCTGGCTTGGCAGTTCACTCTGGACTATTCCAATGAGGAACAGGGTCAAGACTGATTTGCATATGGCTAGGTACAAACTAGGGTGACGTGGTGGTAAAAAAACACATCCAGCAAGAAACTTAGTCAAGCTCTCTAATATGATTTGAACTCCATTGTCAGTAGCCAGCATTTTAGGCAACCCTTCTTTTCTGAACACAAAGATGTGGTGACTAGTTTCAGGTTGGTTTATATTTTTTTTAAACTTTGACTTCTGAACACTTTGAGGAATAATCAATTACAAATTCATTGTGAGAAATTTGGTTGTTGGTTGACTGGTATGTGAGCCCTGGTCAAGCAACAGCCAAAATCCCTGGAAGGGAGAACCACAAATAGTCACTAAATTAACCTGTGCTTAACCCTGGCTAGCTTGGCACAAAAAGCAGTCCGGCTTAACTTGGAGGCAATGTGTAAAGTATTTATGCAACACACAAACAGTAATAAAGTGAAAACACAAGAAAAATCCCACACTAATTGAGAATAATATACATTTTAATAAATTATTTGACCACAAAACAACAAACATCCTATTGGTAGAACTGGAGTTATGAATCTATAAAGTTTTAAGTGAAATCTAGTGCCTAAAAGATCAAAGTGTCAACCACAGGTATCTGGTAACGCGAGACCAGGTCAGAGTTGACAAACGGTCAGCCACAATGGATCAGTTTGGGTACCCCTTTGGCAAAGGACCACTGAGCAGGATTTACTGCTGCGGAGAAGAATGTAGCCAGAGCTGATGTGACGTCAGTCTGATCGGCGATGCACCTTGAGTGTATCGGCGACCAGGTAGGTCCTGGTATCCTTTCGGTTCTCAGGGCATTTTTTAAGGCAAAAATGCAGCAAGTTCCAGGTTTTGGATTTTGGCTATCTGGGCACCTTTAGCACCACAACCAAGGATCCAGAACTGGTGGGACACCATTGGGGGATTCAGGAGTCACTCAGGCTGGGTTCAGATGTGGTTTCAAGATGCTGGGAACCTGTTATATCCCTGTAGCTCTGAACAGGAGGCCAGCAAACTAGCCCTTGAAGTCACTCTTGTAACCCTGGGTTCAGGTGAAGAAGTAGGGCTCAAACAGCAGGGCTTGCCTCTGAGGCTTCAAGGTAGGTTCCGGGCAGCAAAGCTGTCTTTTCAGGTGCAGCAAAGGAGTCTTGTGGAGTACACAGCAACAGTCAGTCGTCCTTCCGCAGGTTCATAAAATGAACTGAAGAGCGGGTCTGAGGGCCCTATTTTTATACCTGATGCTTTATTTGAAGTTGGGAGATATTTCTAGAGGTTTCTCTTTGAAGTGCTTGAAATTTCCTGAATTCCCTGCCCTGGCTTCAAGCTGGCCGCAGACTCAATCTGGAGGTAATAAGCCCTTTGTGTGAAGGCAGAGCATAGCCTGTTCAGTTGTAAGTGGGGCTGTGTCCAGCTCTGCCCCCCCTCAATTCTGCCAGCCGATGGCCCATTCAGGCACATCTAATCCCCCTATTCTATGACTCTGGGAGGAATTCACAAAATCTAACTGCCATTTACACCCAGTCATGTGATCCAGGGAAGGCTGCAGGCACCACATGGCTAAGGGCAGGAAAATGCCAACAATCTAAAAGTGACGTTTTCAGAATTGTAATTTAAAATCCGACTTTACCATTAAAGAGTGTTTTTAATTACAATTTCATAGATAGTAAATATGAAATGCTACCTGTCTCCAATCAAATGTTAGCACTTATTAAATGTAATAAGGCACCCCAATGTTATCCTCGGGGCAGATAGGCCTCACAGTAGTGAAAAACAAATTTAGGAATCTTTCACTACCATGGCATGCAAAGCCTAAAAATACATGCCCAACCTTTTAATTACAATGCACCCTGCCCTATGGGCTAAGGAGGCCCTACCTTATGGGTGACTTCTATGCAGTAGAAGTTGAGTTTAAGGCTTGGCAAGGGGGTTATATTGCCAAGTCAAATTGACAGTTTAAAACTGCATTCAGGCTGCGATGCAGGCCTGGTGCATGTTTTGAGGGGCTACTTAAGTGGGTGGCGCATTAGGAGCTGCAAGCCCACTCGTAGCATTTTATTTACAGGCCCTGCGTATATAGTATACCCCCTACAAAGGACTTGTAGGTAAACTAAATATGCCAATCGGATGCAAGCCAATTTAACCATATTAATGGGAGTGAGCACAAGCACTTTGTGCAGTTTACCGTTGCTAACCAGTGCTAGAGTTCTGAGGCCAACAAAAACGAATTTCAGCAAAAAAATGAGAGAAACCATCAAAGCATTTGGTGGTGACCCTGCCAATGGCCATGTTCAACACGCATAATGCTAATTAATTTTTAGTAAAATTTATTCTCAAAAGTAACCGCCTGCCACATTTTTAGGCCCCAATACAGGTGTCAATGTATACATTAAACTTTAATATAATGTCGGGTAGAGAAGAGGCCTCCTTGACTCCGGTATCCTATTCATTGCCTTATCTCAATTTGAAGTGGTTGTGGTGTGCCCTAGCACCCCCAAGTGGGTGTTGACCTTCCCCACAAGTATGTACCATCAAAATGTTACTAAGGGGTATTTAGAATTCCCATGATTATATCCAGCACCGAAAGGGAGTAATATGCAATTAGAAACTCAATTTGTGTTAGTTAATACAATAAAACAGCCAAGTTACTTGTAGAATTCTTTAATTCTTGTTTCTTTTCTCGGACAGGCACAGCAACACGTGCTTTGCCCCTTTGTGGAGCGCAGGCCTAGGGCTTTTTCATGGCCTATGATTGTTTTCACAGTAGTGCTTTGGGAGAGATGGGGAGGATTCTCGTAGCTCTGGTACTTCAGAACGCATTAGGATACAGGACCAGTAATCACTAATGTTTACTACAGACTGCACTATGGACAAGCATTGGAATTGAACTCTGTTTTTTCAAGACGGTAGCACTGCTGACAAGATCCTGGTTGATAGATACAGAACTACGAAAATCCTCCCATCTCTCTCAAAATACTACTACGAAGACAATAAAAGAGGCTTTGATAAAGCCCCGGGCCTGCGAGCCACAAGGGGTGAAACGGATGTTGGCTGAGGCTTTCAGAGTAATAATCTAGCCACAAATCTTGTCAGCCAATAATAATCAAAGTTGTAAGGTTTTTTTTTTTCTCATTCAGTTTGAGCTTATTGTTTTCATCCATTGCCCAATGAATTTCATGGTATGTTGAAAGGCCTGGTGCATTGTGGAATTTCCATCGGGGCTTAACTCGGTGGGGCAAAAGCATACATATAAGATCAGGCTTTCGCTATGGGGCGCACTTAGATGTTAAAACGTAGTGAGAGTGAAGAGCCCTGTGGGACTCAAAGCTCACTGGACATTCCTGTGCATTATAAGGTGGAAGGTTTACAACTGGAGAATGTCCAAAAAGAAGAGTGCTCAGCAATTGGAAAGCAGTGCCCTCAATGCCTATTGCTTTGACATGGTCCAATAGTAAAGCATGATCGTCCACATCAAATACTGCTGACAAATCCTTTAGGATCAAGGCATTGATGTGACCCTAATTCTAATCTTAAATCCTCAATAATGGAAAGAAGGATAGACTTCGTGCTACGAGTCAGACAAAAGATCACCTACAAATAGTGAAGTAATATTTTACTGGTGGTTACAAAATTGATTGGTAACATGGCGTTCTAAAATTTTGCCACCTTTTGGTAATAAAGAAATTATAATCGGGGAGGAGAGGTCTGCACCTTTGAATGACTTCTTGTTCTAATGTAAAATTAAGGCGGGAGGCCATAGAATTTACAACCACCCTGCAGGTTTGTTTAAAAAAAATGAACTGGACAATGGTCTATGGGAGAGCCTGACTTTAAAGACTAGTTGTAGATGACGGATTCTCTTCTGGGAGCTCTGCAAAAGAGATTTAAGTTGTGTAGTTGCTAGTGTGAAATGGCTAGGTAAGTCTCCTCCCTGATGGTGGTAATGTTCTCAATTAAATAATGGCTTAATTGATTGCAAAACGCAAGTTTTGTTTTGGCCTTCCTTTATTCCAAATAAAACCAAAGAGCAGGTTTCCTATATTTAGTAATAGTTTTTGGAGTAACTGGGGATACATTTAAGCAACAGCTTGTATTTACGCTTCAAAAGTGTTAATGTGTTCTTCCACAGACCAAGGCGGTGCATAAGCTGTGTTATTTAATGTATTTCTGTAGTCCTTTGTTGACTGATTTGAATGGACTGATAAACATACAATGCTCTTTGTGCTGGCCATAGTATTAAATTGAATTGATCATTAAATAATAAAATTGTCTTTCCATAAACATGGGAAGATTTGAAGATCACAGATGTCTATCAGTGGACCAAAGTTAGCCCAGTGCATGACCAGCCTTGTGAGTTGGCACATGAATATAATGTGTTATATTTAATTAAGGTAAAAGATATTGTCTTGGGATCTTCAAGGATATTACCTGCCCAATAATTAAATCACCACTAATTGATATTTAGGAACACAAGGTCATTGAAGAACTGACCAGCTCATAATACTCTGAGGGGAAGGAACTCGGAAGTGCGTGGGGGAAAGCAAGTTGAGTAAGGGCAAAAGCATAAGTGAGTTAAAATTCAGAGTGATGAGATGTTCAGCCTCTTTCAGAGAGACAGTTGATTTGCTGCTAGAAATCAGATTACCTTTAATAAACGCAGCTACCACCATTCATATTTCATTGGATTCTGTTTTGTTCCGTCCAGATGATGATTTTTCATTTAGTGCAGAGGCCTCTGTCAAACCGGTTTCAGTCAATAATAAGCTATCTAAATAGTTTTTAACTAGCAAATCATTAATTTGAAGCACATGTTTGGGCAAAGTGCACTTATTGAAGTAAGCGAGACTAAGAGCGTCCCTATTCGGTATAAAGGACCCTAAAAGGACAAATAGCGTTAATGCCGTTATTCTGGTGAGCAGAGTACCCAGCAGAGGAGTAACATTGGATGTTTGCAGAACTTAAAAAATAAAGAACAAATCCAACATAGCGGATTGCCCCAAGTCCCATCCGGGCACAGACTGTTTGTTTGGTGGCTTTATAGAGCAACTACTCCTAGAGTGTCCCGGTGCTATAGTCGGTACAGATCCCTGGAGTCGTGGAAATTGGCAGAAATAAAAAGGAGCAGATGCAATCTAGAAAAAGGCATGGAGAAAATTCAAATCGGAGGCTGACAAACGTAAATGTGAAGTTAAAGTCCACAAGAGAGGTTTCCAGGATACCACAAAGCATAAGGAAGGTTTAGAAAGGTTTTTGTGGTCTGTACGTGTTTGCAGTCTCAAGACTAACAAGTGAGCTCCTCATTATTTTCAGAGGAATAATCCAGATAGCTTGAGAAATGAATCCATGTCATTCCTCTGCTCTGCAATGATATCTTTCTTTGAGTCAGAAGTATCTAAAATCTCCCCATCCGCCTTTGACTATGACCACTGCTACTAATAAATTATGCAGCTTCTTGAACTAGAACCAAGTGATGGACTATGGAGCAAAGACTAAAGCTTCAAATATCCAAATTTTCCCATGTGCAGCAGAATAGATTAAATAATTTTCCCTCTACTTGAGGTCCATATGTTATTGACTTGATCATCCTCTTTACAACAGGGAGGAATGCCAGCTGGCTGAACCAGGCAGCTATCATACCTTTACAAAAAAAAAAAAAAGATTAAAGCAAATTTCATCGTTTAAGTCAGCTGTGGGCCTAGTTGAAATATTGTGTTGAGTGAAGAAAAAAAATTCACAAAACTATTCCGAGATCATCAGAGAAAGAGTAACCTCTTTCATGATCAATCAAGACTCAGGTGAGCTAGATGCACAGAAACTGTATTAATAAATATCCTTCCATTTCCTTTCAGCTCTAGACCTGAACCAACTAGTGGTTTTGAACCTCCTTGACCCATCTGCTGCATATGACACAAGGAAACATCAGATCCTTATAAATAGTCTGAGGGATTAGACCAGAGTGTCAGGAACTACTATGGACTCGTTAATGTTGTCACTGACCTGTTTACCTAACTAGAACGTTACTTTTTAACATTTGGTTATTTTTCAGCGAGTTTCTAAGTTTTCTTTTTCTCTTTTTAAAAAAAAAAAAAATTATTTTTAAAAAGAGTTCTTTTTATCACACCTAACTATAACCTATAACATTTCAATAAAATGCCAAAAAACAAAATCGAAAAATCAGGAATGTTATTGCAAATAAAAAAAATAAATAAGCAGACCCCTTTAAAAGGATAAATTGTGATTTAAATAAAAATTACATTCATTCAGATAGTAAACGTCTGGTTAGGTTAGTACAACAAACAACATTTTATTAAATTACATTTGGAGTTTAAATATCACAAATTAAATTCGAAAAACAAATTCAAGTTGATTTGTACTTGGTGTAAAGTGTAGGGACCATGTAGTAGTAAAATTAATGTTACACAAAGATGTAGTTGAAGTACATTTAGTGACCCACAAGATAATGGGGGGTCGATTTAGTAACTTGCAACTGCTTAGCAGTGGAAACACTTCCTTTACCTCTATGTTCTGTATGTGTGATGCCATAGTCCTCTCAACGAACAGTAGAATTGTTGGTTAATGGAAATGATTCTGCTGTCAACTAGTGTATTCTAAACCAAGGGAATCTCTCTGGTGCGAGCAGCAAGAGTGAACAACATGTGGGTGCCACGACACACCAGACCTCTCTTTAGCACTACAGAGGCATTGCTGAGAAGGTACCCAGCAGATATCACACTCAACAGATTAAATGAAGGAATAATCAAAACTCACTGCTCTGCTTTATCGTGGCCCTTTGTTCCCCTATGTTTCTTCTCATGAAATAAAGCTCAACTGAAATATTTTATCTGCTCACTCTGGACTCGGGGCCCATTGATAGAAGAACATTACAAAGAGAAGTGGCTAAACCCTGCCATTGAAATGTAACATTTTTCTGTCTTTTTACCACAGACTGTAGCAAACAAATAGCCTAAATGTAATATTGTCCTGTTTTGGAACAAAAGTATCATTCTTAAGTTAATTTAATTTATATATCCTTGTTAGCTCTTGGCAATCTTGATCTTCAATGTTTGCCTTTGTATCTAAAGTGCCACATGTTGAAATACATTTCAAAGACTGAGTGCTTCACATTTCACCAGTCCTAAGCTTGCCTTTAACACCTTTTCTGTAGGAGACAAAAATTGAACCTGAAGAATTCACAAAAAGATTGTACACGGAGCTGAAGTCTTCACCGCAGCCATATTTGGTTCCTTTCCTTAAGGTATGTAATATTTGGTCTAATTTTGCATGAATTATGCCGAACACTTAATTCCTATATCTGTTATGGAGTCTTCACTCAATCCTTTGTCTTTTGCCTAACTCTGCCAGTTTTCATTCAAATAGCTCCCTCCCATCTCCACCCTAAGACTTTACTTCCTTAAATTGATCGCCTCTTAACACCTAGCCAACTTTGCTAATTCCACTTCAACATAATTAAGATTTCAAGCCTGTGCTCCAAATCCCTCAGCCATAAGGTGATACCATTCTGCCTCTGGAAAAACTGCTCCCATCAGAAAAGAGTCTGTCTCCTATAACCCTAACCCTGCGTTTGTTTCCATTACTGAAAAATGTATCTGCTGAACTTACACTGACATATTGGCTGCTTTTCACCCATAGAGGATATCCTTCATCCACTCCAGCCTTCCTAACATGAAAGGGAGCAGATTAGGCCTCCTGATTTAAACTAACTTCCCTGCATCCACACACCTCCTTTGAATCTGAATGATTCTCCACCCTCCCACTTTCCTACTTGGATTCGACATCTGCACTCTGTTCATATTGAAATCGGTAGCTTCCTTTTGTAGACTTAATTTTTTCCAACATTACCAAGTTCTGGAAATCCAGCTGAAGTAAATCCTTTTTGACAATATACTAATTGTTCTCAGCTGGAGCACTCCTTACGAGGGCAGTCCTCTAAAACTCACTCTTGATTGCCGCTGGCCTGTTTGCTGCTCTCGCATGACCATCTCTCTGGCCTAGAGGTATACTGGAAGTATTCTTTATTCTGCGAGTACCTCCGGTATGTTTAAAAAAGGCTAAAACAAGGCGCTCATATGGTGAGATACATAGATCTTAGGTCAGGTGATTAATTGTATCACCAACATGTTTCGACCACTATGCAAGCCAAAAGGTCTGGGGTCTTCTTCAGGGTAATAAACTATAAAGCAATGATGTACATTCAGACCATGCAAGAGCGTGAAAACTAAAACCCTACCGGTCCCTCTGATTCAGTAATACCCCAGTCGTATTTACTACGGGCTCCATGGCAAAATGTGGGGGACGCCTGCTTCATAGTCGCACATTTGTCAGATGGTCGGCATGGAGTCACCTGTTCGGCCCTTGTCCACTGCTGTAATGAGGGACCTGCCTTGTTTTCAGCCTTTTTAAACATACCGGAGGCACTCGCCGAATAAAGAATATTTTGAGTATACCTCTAGTTATTTTTTTTACATATTTTCTCTTGCCCCAAAAGAAACCGGAGCCAGTGTTTTTGTTCTGAGCATAGATTTGTAAGAACTCCTAGGGTTAGATTAGCTTCCCTCGGTTGAGTCTGCCGGGGTGGCATCGTTCCTACCCCAGTGTGAGAAGTCGCCAAATGATGAAGCATGCCTCTAAGTTGAGGGTGAGATGACCTCTCAAAAATCATTTGAATGACCCACAGCTCAGAAGTCCAAAACCTAATAGGTCCTAGGTGACTTCAATACCCTAAAGTGCCCCTTTTTTGTGTTGTATAGAGCAGGTGTATCACCAGGATAGTGCTGTACTTGCCATGCCAGTTCCAACAGGAAAGAGGGTCTTCTTTCAAGCTTCCTGTATCACTTAGCTTGTTATTTGTCATATTTTGCACTAGTTTGCCACTGAATTGCTCTATTTGGGGATTACAGTTATGCTATAGCTGAGGATATTCACCAGCTTTCCCATTTACTTTATTCCATTTTGAAGAAGGAGCTTCGAAAGTGTGCAGCTGATGTTATCTTGTTTTGGCACATGTCGCAGATACTACACAAGATTTCTGCTTCTGTATCCTGATGGGAGAAATGGGAGAGTATTATCAGTTTTTCGTCTTCCTACTTCCGATGATTGATTAGGGACAACAACCCTGCCACAGTTTTTTGCGGGTGGAATTCAAAAACCAGCAAGTGGGGGACGGCCTTAATTTGAACTTGTACATTATATCCCTCCAGTTTTGAAATTGAAGTGGTTATCTTTTGTGGTTGCTGCCTTAGGAGATCTCACAGCGGTTTAGGCTTCCAGGAGATTACTTTTACGAGCCTCCTCTTTCTGCAGGTGCTGTAATTACTCATTGTTTTGCAGCGTATGCAACATCCACCCCTTTTTGTTTTAGGTTTTGAAAATAATAGTCTCCCATCCAAAGGAGGCCCTTTTGTAGATATAATGGAAGATTTGTGAAGCTTTTATTTTCCTGCTGTAGAGCTCTAAAGCAGCGGTGCTGGAACAGCTGCTGCTTAGTTAAATAATAATAAGTAAGCTTGTAAAGCGCCTGGTTACACCTACTGGTGTGTCCCCGCGCTGCGGAACAGAAACTCGTCAAGGGGCAGAACCCAGGTAAGTGGACCTTATACACGGAAGAGCCAGGTTTTCAGTTGCCTCTGGAAGAGTGACTCCGATGGTTCAGCACGTAGGAAGAGAGGGAGTGTGTTCCAGTGCTTAGCGGCCAGATATCTGAAGGAACGGGCTCCCATTCTCGCTCTTTTAACTTTAGGGATCTTGCCCAAGTAGGTCCCAGTTGATCTCAGATGACGAGTAGGAGTATAGGGGGTGAGTAAATTGTGTAAGTAGCAAGGGCCTTTCCCCTGCAGGATGCGGTGGCTGATAAACAAGGTTTTGAAAAGTATTCTCTCCTTGAGTGGTAGCCAATGAAGGGAAGAGAGCTTTCCTAGTGGAGGCTCTCCTGGGAAGCATCATAACAAGGCGGGCAGCTGCGTTCTGAATGCATTGAAGCCTGTGCAGGCATTTGTTCATTGCTCCTAGGTATAGAGCATTTCCGTAATCCAGGTGGGATGTGACTAATGCATGGACTAGGGTTTTCCTCGCTGTGATTGGGAGCACATCCAGAGTTTTCCGTAGTACTCAACACTCCGAAACACTTCCCCGCCACCTTTTTGGTGTGAGCCTCAAAGGAGAGGTTAGAGTTTAGCCAAACGCCTACGTTTTTAACTTGATTACTTGGGGCATGGGTGGGGCCCAGTATTTGTGGCCACCACACCGATGACCAGATTGCGGGAGATTTTCCCACCACTTGAATCTCTATTTTGTTGCCATTTAGTTTTAGGCAGTTTGTCATCCAAGAGGATAGGTCCTGTAGGCACGTGGAAAAATTTGAGGCTGCTGCATCGGAGGATTGTGACGGTGAGACCACCAATTGCGTGTCGTCCGCATATGACACGACGGTGATACTGTGCCTTTCTATAATCTCTGCTAATGGGGCAATGTAAAGATTAAAAAGCGTGGGGCTCAATATGGAGCCCCGAGGGACCCCTTGGGATAGCGCAAAACTTTTGGAATAATGTGGTCGTTGGGCCACCTGAAAGCTCCGATCCTGCAGGAAGGCCGCCATCCAGTTAAGTGCCATTTTATCCAGCCCGCCTTCCCTGAGACGCTGTAAAAGCAGCTTATGAGACAGTGTCAAAGGTCGCACTGAGGTCCAAAAGGATCAGTGCTACCGTCTGGTCGTCATCTGCCAGTCTGCGTATTGTCTCTGTTGTCAGGAGCAGCGCAGACTCTGTGGAGTAAGTTGCCCTAAAGCCCGATTGTGAGGGGTGAAGTAGGCAGCGTTGGTTAATATAGGCGGTTAGTTGATTATTAACCACTTTTTCGGCTATTTTGGCAAAATAGGGCAAGAGTGAAACAGGGCGGACGTTCTCCAGCTGATTCGAGTTGGCACCCGGTTTCTTTTTTATGGGGAGGACAACTGCTTGCTTCCACTGCTTTGGGACCACGCCAGTAGTGGTGAAGGAGAGTTCAAGGAGCTGCCTGATGTAAGGTATTAGGATCTCCATGCCATCTCCCATAATTTTAGGTGTCGTGGGGTCTCTGGGAGAACCGGATTTAATACTCAAGGCTATACCTCGGAGGTCTTCACAGGAGGGAGGATCAAATCTGGAGAGGCGGTTTGCCTCCTCCATGATTGTTCCCTCCGGTTGATAGGAGATCTCATTGCGTGCCTCATCCGGAAAGGTTTTATAGATTTTTGCTACTTTCTCCGCAAAGAAATCCACCATTTGGTTACATGATTCCACTGAGCTGACAGTAGAAGGCACCGTTCGTGCAAGTGAGGATATGTCTTTAAAGATGGTAAATAATTCTTTGGAGGAGCTCCTCACCTGCTCAGTTCTGTCCTTATCGTAGGCAGCACGAGTCCTCCTTATCAGGGCGTGGTAGTGTTTTAGGACTCTCTTGTATTCGACCTTCCTGTGCTCTGAAAAATCTTTCCTCCATAAGCGTTCCAGATGCTTACAGGATTTTTTTGCTGTTCTTAGTTCTACATTAAATCAGGGTGCAGATTTTAGCTGTCTGCACGGAGTATTGGAGGTCCATGGGGCTACTTTATCCAGTGCTCCCGAAATCCATTTGTCCAATGTACTACAAGCCACCTCAATATCATTACCCATAAGAGGGGAGCTCTGCTGGAGGGCATGACTGAAGCTAGTAGGTGTAAATTTAGCCCATTTCCTATGTGGCCTACTTAATCCCTTAGTCCCTGTAGGTGGAATGGTAACTGGGCGGACATGGAAGGAAATAAGATGGTGGTCTGACCAGGGGACTGCGATAGGAGGGTCAGTTTCCAGAACAGACCAGTTGGTGAAAATCGGGTCTAATATGTGGCCATGTTGATGAGTCGGGAGAGTTGATATCAGTACTAACTGGAGAGCAGCTAGTTCCTGACCGAGCGATTGAGCTTCACTATTCGTTAGATCATCGAAGTGTAAGTTCAGATCCCCTAAGACTAGCAGTTTGTTATATTGCAGTTAACTGATTTCTCAATGATTTGAAACGTTTTCCTCCTAAATAGTTTGTTTAGTCCCAGTGAGATTTTAACTTTGTGCCATCTCCTCCATTCCTAGTAATTGAAAATGTTGTTTCATTGCCCTGTAGTCAGTCACCCTCTTCTCTCACTGTCTCACACTTTCTCAGTGTACCCCCTCTTTCACTCTACTACCTCCCTCTCTCACACACTTACTTTACCTGTGCTCTCTACCTCAACTCACTCACACTCTGCCCCTTCACTCTATACCACCTCACTCACCGTAGCTCCTCTTTGTGCCCTTTATATGCCTTTCTCTTTCCTCCACCTTTTTTTAAATTTTCTACACTATGCAGTCCCTCAGTCTCTATCCACTTTCTCTCAGTCATGATCTTGCTCTTGCTCCCTCTGTACTGCTTTTCTACTCCTCCTCTCAATCATCCCTCTTTCTCACACTCTCCACCAGTAATTAGGGTTTGTTTGCCACGAAACCGGCATATAAAGAAGTAAAACAGGAAGGGGGTTAATTTGCTTATTTTTTTCCTTACCTGACCAGTGTATGCTGAGACCTAAACTATGTCCCACCCCCCACCCCCAATTAATAACTGATCACATTGTTCTGTGATTCATGCCAATGCAGATGAGAAATTGCACTGTTTCAGTCCCTATAGCACTCCTTCCAAGGAGAAGCAGCAATTGTTCTTGTATTGAGCACTGTTATGCATTAGCAAAGAAGGAGCCACCTTGAAGCATTCTCATGCACTGTGCAAGAGGTAGAGCTGCTGTGCCTCTTGAAGAATGTCACTTTGGGACACCTTTTAGGCAGTGTCTTGAGCATCTGGGCATATCTCTTACCAGCCCCCCCTCTTTCTTTTTGAGTTATTGTTTTTGAAGTCTTTTTAGATGAGAAATCTGGGAATGTATGTGTTGCTTTATGGCTAGTTTCAGGTTTCTACTGATTACCTACTATCCTCCCGACTCCTGTGACCATGTTAATATTGGTAATGTTTTTTTCTAGTGGCTCAGTTTGTTCCTTGTTGCTGTGGCACAGACAGTGCTCTATATGTGTTACATTAATCACTTCCAGTGACCTTTCTTTTGTTGTTCCTAAACCTTTCTGCATCTACCATAGCAGTTGGTATATGTCTGGATGACTATCCATCTAATGCAGGATTTAGATACTGAATTCTTGTGAACAGTACAAATTTTAAGGTTGTGTTGTGTGTCGTTTTGTATTGTATCTCAATTCTGTTGTCTGATTACGGATTCTGCTCAGAGGTTGAAGATGTAGGGGCAGGAAGGAGCTATAGAGTACTCATCAGGAGGCTGGGAGTTTCTGCAGTCTTGAGGTTTTGAGATTTCCATTTAGATGAATTTTTAGTCATCTGTGAGGTATGTTTACTACTGCAGGACGGTCTGTGAGGACGATACTTGTTTTAGAGGGGGGATCAGTGCATGATGTTCGACTGCATCATAGATTTTAGAGAGGTAGAGTAGGATTCATAGATCAGTCTTGTACAAGATGGCCTCTTGATCCTGACTAGCTCAAGTGAAGAAGTTTCAGTGCGGCAACGTGGTATGAATATGGATTGGCAGTCTTGTAGGCAGTTGTTTTCTTTGAGGAGGTTTTGGAGTTTAATAGAGACTACCTTTTCTGTGATACTTGTTGGTTGGAAATAGTTGCCAAGATTGTCTGCAGTTTTGAGTACAGATAGGATCTGTCCTGTGTTGTGGTACTCTGGAAGGACCCTTGAATAAGGGAGAAATTGAGGTTGTCGAGGAGAGAGGGTTTATCACAGTGGAGGGGGATACAGCTGCTGGCCTTGAAAGAATTCAGGATGTCTATGAAGTCAATGTGCAGGAGAAAACTGAAGTATGTTCGTTTGGGGTGATGTTCAGGGGATGGAGTGGAGACAAAGTGGATGTCTGGTAAGGTTGAGCTTTTCAGTGAAGAAGTGATTGGTGGTGTTGCACTTGTTGATTAAGTGTGCAACTGTTGGTTCTAGCAGGGGTGGATGCGAAGTTTTAGTGTCTTAAAGAGTGCTTTGTTACTTTTGGAGGCCTTATTGATCGTGGCATTGTACTAGATTAGTTTGTCTGAGGTTATGGGGGACTCAACATGCAGTACAGAGTTAATAGTTCAATGACCTAATCAAGGATTTTGGTACATTTCCATCTGTGGTGGGTCTTTTTGTGGCTATTTTGTATTTTGAGGAGAGTGAAGCGTGTTGGCTTGAAGTTATTAGGCGACTTGGGGATTCAAGAGAAGTGATGGGTATCTTTTTGAAGGAGCAATACTTTTGGTTTTCTCGTTTAGATTGTCTTTGAGTTATTGGTGTAGAGGGGACTGAAGGAAATGGCTAGAAGGTTGTTCCATTTGAGGCATAGCTTTGGCATGCATTGGATTGATCCGATGCGCTTATGAAGTTGAGCGTTTGGCCTTTCCAGTGTTTTGGTTCCTTGTCACATCTCTTGATGACCTCTGTATTGAGGAGTGTACATGCACTTGTCAGTTTTTTGGTGCTCAAGTTTTTGGATGAAAATGCAGTGGGTTTGTCGAAGGGAGGCATTGGTGATTGGGTCTGTGATTTCCTTGATTAAACCCTTTAAATTCTGGAGGCCTGTAAATCAGGATGATGGTGCAGAATGGAAGGCTAGAATGGAAAGGGGCATTTGAGGATGTGTGTTGCAGTGCAGGGCCTGTGGTGTACCTAGGGATGATGTCCAGTGCTGTTTCCTCTCTGCGCATAGGGTGTTTTAGACTAGGTTGAGGATGTGTGAGGATAGTTACTGTCAGCCATGCTTCTGTGACCGAATTCATCCAGGTGGTGTTGTGTGAAGTGTATGATATCTGGTTTGTGGCGCGTAAGATATCTGGTTTGTGGAGCATTGCAGACTGTGTTAAGTATGTTAGTGGTTTTGTTATGTTGGTAAGCATGATTTAGAGGGTTTGTCATGTTGGTGGTAAGTGTAGTCTGGTGTGAGGGAAGAACATGAGATTCTAATGTTTACTGCACTGATATGGTGGTGTGGGTATGTGGAGTCATGTTTGGTGTGTAAGGTGAAAGATGGGGATTTCTTTTGCCAGAGATGTACTTTTGCCCCTAATTGACTTGGGTAGAACCAATGTCCTGTCTGCTCATAACAGTTGATGCATTGGAAGCAAGACACCAGGGAAGGCACTCAATGTGAAATTGAGAGGGCCTCCTGATTGCCGACCAGGTTGTCTTATTAAGTTTCATCCTAGAATTGCTAATTTGTAAACCCTTCAAGTGACTACCACATTGTTGTATTACCTTGATAGGCACCTCAATCGTATGTTAAATGTGCATGCCAGTTGATGGTCTCCAAAGCTGGGGAGGGATATTGCCAATCAATGCAAGTATTATCATTGTTGTGTACAGCTAGTAATAAATGCTGGGTGCCAATACAAATCTATTTTCAAAAAGGCATTCTTTTCTGTTCAGTAAGGTATTCTTGTTGTTTTAAATTTCATTCTTGAATGGAAGTGCACAGTAAGGTTCACCACCTGGTGGGTGAACACCGAGATGATGATAGCGTTGCTTTAAGTGCTCTTCTCGTTAACTCTGTGTTTAGCGAGGTTAACCATAATAATGCGTAAAATACTTGTTTTTTTTCTCCTGAAGATTTTAAATCCTTGGACTTTTATTTCTTTTTTGTTTACAGAAAAGTTTGCCTGCCTTACGGCAGCTTATGCCAAACTCTCAGGACTTCATTCAGCAGTGTGGTCAAAATCAGCCGGCAGCTCCAACAACCAGCATTAACCAAGCCCCAGTTGCAAAGACAACGGTGGTATCTTCTGTACAGCCCGTGAAGACAGTTTATGGGACAGCACCTCTCACATTTAAACTTCAACCCTCTTCTATTCTAAAGCAGTCAACAACCAGCACTTCTCAAGCAGTCACTGTCAAACAGCTGGTGAGGGATATTTCCATTGACAAGTTCATTTGCTCTGTATGAAGATAATCACTTTAAGGGCCTTAAGTAAATCGTTTTGAGCCATCTTAAGCTGTTTCTTTATCTTTCTCCACCATATTGGAGTTACCGTCGACCAATAATGACTTTCATGTTCACATAGTTTGAAGACACGCTTTGCTTCTTTCCCAAATTCTACTTTAATATTAAACACCATTGTGATGAGCTTGAAACTGTGTCTGCCTATGGTGAATAGCCTCCTGTTAAAATGTAAAATTTCTTTTTCATTTTGCTTGCTGTTACATACTACAGTAAATGTTTGTGTGAAACGTAACTGTCAGTACCTAAGCCCATTTTATACTCTGAATACTGCGAATTAGTCATTCATTTTTGGGGATGAATTAATTGAGGTGACTGGCGCCCAGATGTGACCCTAATGGAGACACCTCTGTAATAACCAGGGACTAAGCACTAGAACCAATTGGGTGGGACATAGATCAATGCCTGGGACTAACTGACGGTTGCCGGAGATTCCCCCTGCCCACCCCCACACTTGCTACTTCCTGTGGCGCTTCTGCACCTGGGGGAGGGGCACCATGGGCCATGATCACCATTTGAGGACCTCCCAACAAACCGGGCATACACCCGGCACCAAAACACACCCTGCGGCGGTGACCCGCCCCGGAGCCCAGATCCTCGCGGCCATAGAACAGTCCAGCTACACGTTGGAATCCAAGATTGACACACTGGGGCTCAAAAATTACCTTGTGCGTGCAGATCTGCATGAAGTCCATTAACACTTGTTGACCTCAGAAAGAGGTGCAGAGACTCACCATAGAGGTGGCAGAACTTCAACAGACGGTGTGAACCGACTACTGACCAAACCCTGCACCTGGAAGACAAGCCCGAGGACCAAGAGGGTCAGTCCCGGAGATGTAATCATCACTTTGTGGGATTCCAGGAATGTGCTGAGTGAACTACTCCAGAGTTATTCTTGGAGCGATGGATTCAGGAGCCACAGGGACTAGCACAGGTCTTTGTGATTGAGAGAGCTCTTGCTCCGGCCCTGCTGCTGGGCACAAGCCCAACCCCAATTCCCCCCTCGGCGATTATTGCAAAAATACTGAATTATAGAGCCGGAGATATGTTCGTGAGAGCAGTGCATGTCGGAGGCGACCCCCAATATGAAAACAAAATAATCCACATCTCTCCAGATTACACAAAAGCTACAACAGCAGGGCAAGACAATTGTAGCAGTCAAACAAAAACTGTAAACTATGAGCTTGAATTATATAGTGCTATCCCCCGCCACTCTCAAGATAATACATGAGGGCAGACCACAGTTCTTAACCTCACAGGAGGAGATGTGGGAGTGGTTGGAAATGGATGCTAAAACGGGAGTGGGCCAACAATTGGGGAGGAACAGCAGACTTAGCCTGCTCACAGACTGAGTGCCTGGTGGGGCTGTGGAGTTTGGGAACTACCCGAACGTGGTAACAGGGGAACGGACTACACTGGAGTCCGCAATGGAACTAATCACCCACACACCACCACGCCACATAGGACCTTTCTGAGACCTGCTCCCCAACGAGTAGCCAGGATTCACTGGTCCTTGCAACTCTTGGGCAGCTGACTCTGTGTGTACTGCATGAAGTTTAGTTCATCACTAAGGAGACCTGAGACACAGGACTGGTTCACTAAATGTGCTCCACCGTTCGGAGTTTGATGGGAAATCACCAGTTAGTTAGAAAAGGTGTTTACTTTGGGTCAGTGAAGGTGTTGTACAATAAATTTTGCACAAACCTGATACACATCACGTAGCCTTAACGACGACCCTAGCCCATGACAGCCTAACACCCCTGCTCAGCGGAGACTCTAGAGACAAATGCAATGCGAACAAGCCACTTAATTTTCCTGACTTGGATACTGGATTTAGAAATGTACTGTCATGCATACTGACACACTGAGGATAGCCAAGTGGAATGTGTGCGGTCTAAATGCCTACACGAAATGATATAGAACACAGACCTACCTGAGACAACATGGCATTTAAATAGCTGTGCTCCAGTAGGCACATTTGACGGAGGAAGAAGCAAACTGAGGAAGAATTGACATGGATAAATGTACTCTCCATGTATTCCTCATATGCCAGAGGAGTCACGATCTGGATGGTCTCGGAAGTCCTCTTCCAGCACAGACACTCCACGGCTGAAGTGGAGGGCTGCTACATTATGGTACATGGGCTATTAGATGGGAAGCTTCTTGAACTCCTATGCCCCAAACACAGACAATAAGAACTTCAATACAGTGTACCAACTCCTACTCCCATAGACTAGCATTCCACTTATCTGGGCCATAGACTTTAATTGTATCCTGGGTGGTTACCTGGATTCGGTGTTTGAGTGCAGTACGAGCTACTCCCAAGCGCATGCAACATATAGCCGCCTGGACCGTATTCTAGTGACTGAGGGTATGGGACCTCGAATTCGAGAGGCCTGCTACTTAAATAGATTCCTCTCCTAGACTGTTAAGGTGGCTCCCAATGGGTATTGACCTGGTGCTTGTGTCCTGAGGCCCTAGAGGATGCAGTCTTCTGCGGTGCCATCAAAGACTGCCTGGAATAATATCTTGACGCTAACTGGGGATCCCCGGAGACAGGCTACTGAATGGGAAGCATTGAAACTGGTAACCCGCAGTGAATGTATGTCCGAGATGTACTGGATTAAATTGCAATTCCAGCACACGCTGACACGACTAGAGGTGCAATAGGCACAATTGCAAACTAGGGTGGGGGGATGACGAAGCTGAGTGGGCACTGGCCACAAATATGATTAGAGAGGCATAACCTAGACATGGGACATTTTAAACAGGCATACCTTGCGAGATTACAAACAAGCACTACACTGCGAAGGGGGACACAGTGAGCAGGTTACTTGCATGGCTCCTTAACTGGGAAGCGTTCTCTTCACTAATACCCTTAAAAGGCCAGGCAGAACAGCAGTGATAACGCAGGGCAGTATTAAAACTCTAAAGGACTATTCAAGAGAGCTCTTTAAGCAGCCCATACACCCTGATGTCTCGCAGATCAAAGCGTACTTCGACCCACTGGAGCTACCGTGCCTTCTCTAGGAGGAGAGAATCGCACTAGATCAGATTACCAGGGAGAACCTGTTTGATGGCAGTACGCACATTGCATTCAGAAAAGACCCCGGGGAGCCATGTTTTTCCCCACTGAATTTTTCCAGATGTATGCAGACACTAGCAGATGCCTTACATTAAATATATGAGGAGGCACTAAAGCGCAGCCTCCTGCCAAACTCCTTGAGAGAAGAAACTATGTTCGAGGCATATGAGCTGCAGAATTCACACTTTGTGCATAGATTGGGCTCGGATGCTTGCACCTTGTTGTTGTCTTGGAAGAAGTCTTTTGTAGTCACTAGATAGGTGACTCCTTCCTTGGACGATAGTGCACATGGGCATCGACTCCATCTTCAGATTGTTTTTTTCCGCCATCGGTTTCGGATGTAACTTCTGCGCTCCGGTTCCGTACTGTATTATCCAAACCTTTTCAACGCGCAAACCATCAAACTCGACGGTGTTGTTTGCGTGCTCTTCGACGCGCTCCTCAAATACCCGATTCCAGTCGTCGACGCGGGCCGCTGGGCCTATCTACGCCATTCGGGCCTACGGCTAATGGAAAGGACTCCATTTAAAAAATGCCCCCAGTGTGGAGCTAAATTCCCACACAGCGACCAACACAAGGTCTGTAACCTGTCTCTCGCCCGAGCACGAGGAGAATAAATGCCAGGCCTGCGCCTCCTTTCGATCCAAAAAGACTATCCGTGATCGCCGGGCCCGACGACACGTTATGGCGCAACGAGCAGCTCCAGTGCCGGAGGACATCTTCAACGAAGGCCCCGATGTCCCGGAGGAGGATTCGGAGGATCTGGAAATCGTTTCTGAGGCAGACGACTCCGACGACCACATCACTCCAGGTCAACGAGTGAGTAAAACTGCCCCAACCCCACCTCAAAAAAAGAAGGCTCTGGTCAAGACTTCGCCTGCTGGCCCCAGTCGCGACTGAAAGAAAGCTTCAGAAGCCCCGCCCCCGAAGACAAAGGACAAGCCTTCCGGCGGCTCCGGACCAACCAAGCCGCATATCAGTGTCCCGCAAACACCATCGGCACCGAAACCGGGAGTGCATTCAACTCCCGCAGTCCCCAAAAAGCCATCGGCACCGAGAACCTCGGCGCCGAAAGAAAAGGCCTCGGCTCCGAAACCAAAACCTTCGGAACCGAAAAAGATTTCCGACTCCACATCGAAGCCGAAGGATCCAAAAACCCCTTTGAAGGCTCCAGAGCAGAAATCTAAACCCCGCTCGGACCCGAAAAAATCGGCACCGAAAGCGATTCCCGAACAGGAAGAACTTTTTCGACCAGATCCCATCGATCCGCTACACAAAACTCTCCAAGTGGACCCCAAAACAGGACATGTGGTCAATGTTCCACACAACAAGAGGAAATTCGACACCCCACACATCCCGGAGGTGCCTGTAAAGAAAAGAGACTGTGCCACTTCACCTTTACGACACTCTTCTCCTGTTCTTCCTACTAAACCTTTCTTTTCTCCAAATTCTCCCATACTTCCAACATACTCACCACCACCACAGGATGATGATCATTTAGGGGGGGGGGGGGGGAACAATGACCCTGATGACGACACAGACGTACCACAGGACAATTGGGATGATTATGATGACCCAGTAGATCCTCCAGACCTTCCTGATCCCCATGCATACCCGACAAAGCCATCTCCCACAGATGACAATATTGGTTTTGGTCGGCTTATAAACGGAGCTGCCAAGTACCATGGTGTTCAAATGCATTCGGACCCCACAGAGGAGGACTTCCTAATAGACACCTTTGCACAGTCACAAAAGACTGTACAAACCTTACCAATGTTAAAAGGCGTCATTAAACATGCCCCAGACATATTCAAAGACCCTGTAAGGGCTAGAATTCTCAATCCCAGAATTGACAAAAAATATAAACCCGCTCCCAATGATCCCACCTACATCAAGGGTCAACTTCCTTTAGATTCTCTAGTGGTGACCAACGCTAGAAAACGTGCCAACTCTCAGACCTCCGGTGATGCTCCACCTCCGGACAAAGAGTCTAAATTATTAGATGCTTCGGGCAAACGAGTTGCTGCCCAAGCAGCTAAGCAATGGAGGATAGCCAATGCGCAGGCATTACTTGCCAGGTATGATGGGGCTCATTACGACCAGCTGGAAACCCTATTGCAGCATTTGCCTGATCAATATAAGACCAAGGCCAATGATTTGATTCAAGAGGGCAAATTAATAACTAATGCATCAATCAAGTGTGCCCTCGATGCAGCAGACACCGCATCTAGGTCCATTAACTCTAGTGTTAATGGAATGCCTGGTTGCGCATTTCTGGTTTCAAACAGGAGGTACAAACCACTATCCTCAATCAGCCGTTCAATCGGGAACAACTTTTCGGCCCAGTTGTAGATACAGCTTTAGAAAAAATGAAAAAGGAAACGGAGACTGCTAAATCCATGGGAGCATTACAGTCCCCATCCACACAAGGTTCCTTTTGACGCTCCTTGTATAGAGGCGCATCCAAAAACATTGGTGCAGACACTGCTTCTTCTTCCTACAAAAACATCCCCCAACAAGGGATATTTTAGAGGTGGGTACAGGGGAAATAAAGGAAGAGGCCGAGGTAACAACAACACTCGTGCCTCTCCCTCTAATAAGCAGTGACTCTTCCCCCCCACCTCCCCCCTCCCCCCCGCCTCCCTCCAGACCATTCCACTCCAGTCGGAGGGAGACTCTCACAGTTCCTACCTGTCTGGAATTCCATCACTACAGACAAGTGGGTAAGACAAATTATCCAGTATGGTTACTGCCTGGAACTTACAGCAACTCCACCCAACATACCACCCAAGCAGCGTCCAATGTCCACGGAACATCTGACACTCCTCAAACAGGAAGTTCTTTCGCTGCTTCAAAAGCATGCAATAGAACCAGTCCCCATACAACATCACGGAACAGGAGTTTACTCTATATTTCCTAATCCCCAAAAAAGACGGTACCCTAAGGCCAATACTGGACCTCAGACCTCTCAATCTCTACATACAGTCAGATCATTTTCACATGATCACTCTTCAACAGGTTCTTCCACTGCTTCAAC
Source organism: Calotriton arnoldi (assembly GCA_963921515.1). NCBI lineage: Eukaryota > Metazoa > Chordata > Amphibia > Caudata > Salamandridae > Calotriton > Calotriton arnoldi. Next base: position 1,017,494 of record CAWUFW010002575.1, read on the forward strand.
AAGGCGACTTCCTTGCCACATTAGATCTCAAGGACGCCTACTTCCATATTCCCATACACCCTGCTCACAGGAAATACCTAAGGTTCACCGTGGACGGCCAACACTATTAGTTCAAAGTCCTTCCGTTTGGAGTGACCACAGCACCCAGGGTGTTCACAAAGTGCCTTGCAGTAGTAGCACCGCACTTGCGAAGACAACAAATCCATGTATTTCCATACCTCGACGACTGGCTCATAAAAGCCAAGTCACACAACCAATCTGTTCACCACACTTATCAAACCATTCAGCTGCTACACAACTTGGGGTTCACAGTAAACTACACCAAGTCGCACCTTCAACCCTCCTACATACATCAGTACCTAAGAGCCACAATAGACACTTCCAAAGCTCTAGCATACCCCAATCCAGCAAGGATAGCCAGTATGCAAACACTCATCTCCAAGTTTCAGCCCCAACACTCTTTCCCAGCACGAGTGTTTATGCAGCTCATAGGAATGATGGCCTCTTGCATTATCATTGTACCTCACGCAAGACTTCAGATGCGCCCTTTACAGGAATGCTTAGCACGTCAGTGGAACCAGGCTCAAGGTCAACTTACAGATCTGGTGTTGGTGGACAGCCGCACACATCGCTCTCGGCAGTGGTGGAACATACAAAACCTTTCCACAGGGCGGCCGTTCCTAGAGCCAGTTCCACAGATAGTGCTAACAGCAGACGCATCACTCACCGGCTGGGGAGCCCATCTCCTAAACCACACAATTCAGGGCAGGTGGTCCACCCAACAAAAACTGTTCCACATCAATTACCTAGAATTACTGGCAATATTTCTTGCGTTGAATTCGTTTCAAACACATCTCCTCAACAAAGCTGTCCTAGTCCGCACAGACAATATAACAGCAATGTATTACATACAGAAACAAGGCGGAACACATTCTTTGCAGCTGTCTCACCTAGCGCAAAGTATATGGAGATGGGCCATTCCACAAAACATATATCTTCTGGCAGAACATCTTCCAGGGGTGAACAATCATATGGCGGATCTGTTAAGTCGTCAAACTCAACAGATACAAGAATGGGAACTTCATCCGCAAGTTCTTCAACCCTTCTTCCAGATGTGGGGCCAACCAGACCTAGATCTGTTCGCCACACATGCAAACGCAAAATGCCCAACCTTCGCCGCCAGGTTCCCACACCCGTTGTCCAAGGGCAATGCAATATGGATGAACTGGTCAGGCAGATTTGCGTACGCTTTTCCGCCACTCCCACTCATTCCACTAGTAGTACGCAAGCTCAAACAACAGTCTCTCAAGATGATCCTAGTTGCTCCAACATGGGCACGGCAACCATGGTTCACAACACTACTCGAACTCTCAGTAGTTCCACACCAAAAATTACGTCTCTCCCCAAAGCTGCTAACGCAGAACCATGGAGAGATAAGGCACCCAGATCCAGCACAACTGAATCTAGCAATCTGGCTCCTGAAATCCTAAAGTTTGGTTATCTTAACCTCCCACCAGACTGTATGAGCATTATTAAGGAAGCCAGACGCCCCACTACTAGAGCTTGCTATGCAGCTAAATGGAGAAGATTCGTCATTTACTGCAACAATAACAAAATTGACCCATTAGATGCTTCAATTCAGAACATTATCTGCTATTTGCTACATCTACAAAGATGCAATCTGGCATATTCATCAATAAGATTACATCTGGCTGCCCTGGCCTCCTACCTACAAAACAGACAACATTTGTCATTGTTTAGGGTACCCGCTATCAAAGCCTTTATGGAAGGCCTTAAAAGGATAATTCCACCCAGACTACCACCCTCTCCAGTGTGGAACCTAAACATTGTTCTTACTACTCTCAGGGGTCCGCCATTTGAGCCTTTACACAAATGCGAATTACAATTCCTTATGTGGAAAGTAGCCTTCCTTGTCGCAATCACCTCTCAGAAGAGTAAGTGAGATACAGGCTTTAACCATACAAGAACTATTCTTACAAATACATCGTAACAAGGTGGTTCTTAGGACAAATCCAAAATTCCTTCCCAAAGTAATCTCTGCTTTCCACCTTAATCAGTAGAGTTACCAGTATTTTTCCAAAACCCTGATTTGGTAGCGGAAAGAGCTCTTCACACGCTCGACGTCAAAAGAGCTTTACTTTACTATATAGACAGGACTAAAGCCTTTAGGAAAACAAAGGAACTATTTGTAGCTTTCTCTCCACCTCATAAAGGCAATCCTATTTCCAAAGCTGGAATTGCCAGGTGGATAGTAAAATGTATTCAAATATGCTATCAGAAAGCAAAACGTACGTTAACAATCCCCCTAGAGCGCATTCAACACGCAAACTAGGGGCTTCCATGGCATTCTTAGGGAACATTCCCCTTGAAGACATTTGTAAGGCAGCAACATGGTCTACCACACACACCTTCACCAAACACTATTGTGTAGATGTGCAGGCAAAGCAACAAGCTTCTGTAGGCCAAGCTGTTCTTAAGACACTTTTTCAAACCACTGCAACCGATACAGGCGACCACCGCTAGGGGAGACACTGCTGTACAGTCTATGCACAAAGTGTGAATTCTGCAGCTCGTATGCCTCGAACGGAAAATGCTACTTACCAGTATGCATCTGTTCTTGGCATGTAGAGCTGCAGAGATTCACACTCCCACCCACCTCCCCGGAACCTGTATCTGTTCCAGTGTTATCTTACTTGGATACATTCTCATGGACATCTTTCTGTTTCTTACAAACTCAATCATTTCCCTTCATGGCGAAAAACAATCTGAGGATGGAGTCGATGCCCATGCGCACTATCGTCCAAGGGAGGAGTCCCCTATCTCGTGACTACAAAAGACTTCTTCCAAGACAACAAGGTGCAAGCATCCGAGGCCAACACCAGATGCCGATCTATGCACAAAGTGTGAATCTCTGCAGCTCTACATGCCAAGAACAGATGCATTCTGGTAAGTAGCATTTCCTCATGTTCCCTAAACAGAACAAAAATCCTACAGACCGAACTACTTACAGGCTGGTGTCCATGTTAAACATGGACGCAAACATCCTGTCCAAGATACTGTCTGTAAGATTAATTCCCAGGGTGGGAAGCTTAATACAAGATGGCCAGTGCGGATTTATCACGGACCGAAACACTCTAATGATTATTAGGTGGCTAGGCCATGTTATGGAGTCAATGGAAACCTCCAAGGTTGATTGGGCCTTAGTGGCGTTTGACTTTGAGAAGGCATTTGCCACCCTGTGGTGGGAGTAAATGTTTGCGGTCCTTCGTAGAATGTGTTTTGGATATTACTTTCTGCAATGAGTGGGTTTCCTATATAACCACTCTTGCCTCAAGGTGCGCACTGCAAATCATCTCCCTTACTTGGAGAATAGAGAGATGAGACTGGGATGAACACTGTCACCTCCTCCTGTTCCCTGTAGCGATGGAACCAAAGGCGAGCTGGCTGCGCAGAGAGATGCAACGCTGGGGCATAGGAGATGGAAATTTTGTCCATGTGGTTTTTCCTTTATGCAGATGTTGCACTGGTCTACGTGATGCGTCCTATTGAATCAGGCCCCCTACGTATGTGGGGAACTGGAGAGGTTTGTGGAACTCTCTGGACTTCAGGCCAACAAAACAAAAATGCCACTGTACCCCTTGGCGGGGCTGGAAGGGAGGTCTCGGGAAGTCCTCGCAGACCTAGGTCTGCGATGGGAGAAGGAAACGTTTATATACTTGGGAGTGTGACTGGCTCACTCTGAAACTGAAGACTATGAAAACAATTTAGCTGTGACTTTCTTTGGGGGGAGGGAAGCTGCGAGCCTTCATCCAATTCTGGATAACCCTGCCACTCTTTGGGAAGGGAAGATTGGGTGTGGCGAAAATAGTCCTACTACCGCATTGTTTCTACAAAGTGCAAAACACTGTGTACCAGGTTAATCAGCCGGTCTTTTCGTGAGTTGGACAAACTGTTAGTGCAGCTAGTCTCGGCCGGGATATGGAGCAGAGTGCAGTTAGTGCCACTAAAATTAAATGGAGAAAAGGGTGAACTAGGACTGCCAGAGATTTTTACTAAATCGCAGAGCAATTGCAGCATTGGGCAAAATGGTGCAGGGAAAACCCCAACCAGAAAACCAGATTGACGAGCGAATTGATGCAACAAAGCGCCCTGCCCATTCATTTGATGAGGGGGGCGCAGCAACCACAGAAAACACCCAGCCTCGGCTTGCGAAATGGTGAATAAAAGGATTCTAAGGTCCCCCCTCTTCTGTAGCAAAATGGAGTCCAGATATGACAGAATGGGCACTGGCAGGGTAGGTGTGACTGAAAAGGGTCAGAACATATGACTGGGTGGAGGAGGACTTCTAGTTTTGGGCTGACATGTAGATGAGTCACTGGGTCGGAGCATCGGCACACCCAATCAGAGGACTGTTGCAGAACCCGAACCTCTCCAAGGATTAAGTGACTCCGGAGTGGTGAACACTAACAGCAGACTAAGCTCAAAAAGCTGGAAAGGTGTAATGGAATTGAGATGGGCAGGACACTGGGGACAACTACATTTATGAACATTATGCTGGGACAATGTTGCTGGAACTAGATGGGCAAGATTTACTGGTGATGATCTATGTAATTATTTTGCGACTAGGTTGCATAAAATTGATAGTGAACCTACTTTCAGGAAGATATTAAAAGCCTGGCTGTTTGTCAGTTAGATTGACCCTAGGGAAAGTTCTCTGTTGGATTAGTGCCGGTTGCTCATTTAGCGCTGGGAGGCCCATTTGGTAGCCATGCACTTTTACAAATTGAATAGAATAGAATAGAATTTGATGGGAGCTGGTATAAGGTGTGGGTATGACCAGGAGGGTTTTTCTGTTGTAACACTGTTGGAGAACTTAAAGTTAAAGATTTTTTTTTTTTTAAAGTAATTGTGGTGAAGGCAATAAAGTGGCATACCCAGCACCACACAATATGAAGTTGAGAAGTTTGTATTAGATATGTATTCTGT